>VXAV01003293.1:208385-256024 GCA_013399715.1 Alectura lathami
TCTCCGGGGTTTTTTGGGGTTGGGGAGCGGGGATCTGGCCGGAGAGGGCGGTGGGAGCCGCCCGGGTGCCGAGCTGCGGCTCGCCGTGGGCTGGGCCGCGCTGCCCCGAGGGGCGGAGATAGCGTCCCGGGGGCTCTCAAGCGGGTTCCGGGGGGCCCTCGGGTGCTGCTGCAGTAGGAGCAGGGCGTGGGAACGCGGTGATCTCTGAGAGGTGGGGGAAAAAAGTGTTCAACAGGCCTTGCCGTGTGTTCGGAAAGTTTTATGGGGTGGCAGCTGTGCCGCAAAACGAGCCGTTGGTATGGGGTGGCCTCTCCGCGTTCCTGCAGTCGCTGCGATTCCTCCGTCAGGAATAAATCGTGGTGTTTGCGCGTAGGTTGCGGTGTCCAGGCCTTCCTGCCTGAAGGGAGGCGTGCGGAGAGGCCGCACGGTGTCTGGGGCTGGGTGCGGAGGGAGGTGGGCAGGCCTGGGGTCCGCTGCCTGGCCCTTGGAGCTTTGTCCCAGAGCGTAACGTGACAGCCGGGCTGAGGGTTGGGCAGCTGCAAGGCTCCTTTCTCTCCCCTTTGAAGACACCGAGAGCTCGCAGGGTGAGGAGGGCTGAGGAGTGTCCCCTTGCTGGCAGGTGGCTCCCAGCCTGAGCCAGTGCCATGCCCTCCTAAGGGCACGGCTTTGCGAGCGCATCAGATGTGGGCACAGCGCTCGCGGGCTTGGTTGAGGAGCGACAGCTTGCTCCTGTGGTCCGTTAACCCTAATTCCTCTAAAGAACGCACTCATCTGGTGTGCGTTTTGTGAGAGTCGCTGCTGAGGAGCAGCTGAAGCTTGTGGTGAGCTTGCACAGTGCCTTGGCTTTCCTCTCTGGCCCCGGGGCAGAGCTGTCTTAAAGCTCCGTGTTGGTTAGTCCACAGCACTCCTTTGCAGCGTGGTGATTTGCCTCCTCCTCGTTGCTGGGGTTTTGTTTGGTTTTGTGGGTGAGACCCCGAGAGGAAAGCTGCAATAGAAAATGAGTTTTCCTGTGCCACCAGTCTTTGGACTTGGCTGAAAAAGCCAAGTGGGATGGAGGGGAAGCGGCAGTGAGAAGCGAGAGCAGAAATAGCTCTCGTTGCTCTGTGTTGTGCAAAGTGCCGAGTCTCTACCTTCTTGTTTTGGTTTATTTTTGCTGTGACTATCAGCAATTGCCAACAGCATTGCCATGGCTACGTGAATTGTTGCTAATTTAGCTTTTGTATCTTATGTCAAAACAGTTTTTCTTAGTACTTATTCATTAAATAACTTTGCACCGAATGGCTGAGCTGTAGCTGAACGTGCGGTTTGTCTTTTGAAAGTCCTGCAGAGTGAAGTTGGGTTAATAAACCGCTGGAGTGGAGAAAAGCTTGGTTTTCATCATGCCATGATATATCCGTGCCATGTTTGCCTTCAGCTCAGTGAGCCACGTTGGGGGGGTGGTGGTGAAACTGAGTGAGAGCATCCGTCTGTCCGGTGCGCATGGCATTGAGGTCAGGGGCTGCAGCACCAGTGCTGAGGGAGACCTCTGAGAGCTCCCTGATGTTCTCCTGGGGGCTTTGGTGCCTGCTCCTCCAGGGGGTGACGGCTGCAGCGTGGCTACCCGCAGGGCTGCGGGCTGGCTGTAGGCACGCTGTGCGGTCTGCCAGGCGTCAGCAGGATGGAAAACGCTGAGTGTTCCGGCACAGAGCACCTCTGTGGCCGGGTCTGCTGATGAGGGGTGGGGACACCAAGCCAGGCAGGGCTTTTTTTTTTTTGTAGTCTTTCTCCTTTAGAAACCCAAGTGACAGCTAAAGACATGAGTTAAAGTAAAGGTCTGACTGTTTTTTTTTTTTTTTTTTTTTCCAGCTGCATAATGTTTTTTTTTCCTTCTTGGCTTTATTTGGCAGGCAGTGTGAGGTCCGAGTGCTACGATGGGAGTTCTGGGGGTGACGTGCATGAGTGCTAACACGCAGGGCATGGCTACTGGGAGGGAAACTGTGAAACACGTTGCTGGCAGACCAAGTTAAAACCTTTGTGTTTCCTTCTCGCTTTCAGAACGCAGCCCTGCGGTCGCTAAGAAATAACTCCCTGCACTCCTCATGCCTGCTTGACCTAGGAACACGAGCTGGGTTGACGACATCTACGCTGCAGGTAAGGTGCTGCCTTCTAGGGCATGCAGCTCACGCCGCTTGGGCCCTGCTTTTTCTTGTTCAGAAGTGCTTTTTCAGCCAGGGTTGTCCTTTTGCTGCCTGTTTGCAGTGTGAGAGGTGGTGCTGACGCTTCTGCTGGAAGGGTCTGGCAGCACCGTGACTGGGAAGGAGGAGCCACGCAGGTGTGGGAGCAAGCAGTGGAAGACGTCTGCTGCCTGGAACTTCCTGTCAACCCAACCTGGGAATTCCTGGGAAGCTGGGATAATTCACAGCTCCCCTTGTCTTTGGCTGTTGAATGGTGTTGGTCATGCCCTGGGTGTGACCTCCGGGAGCAGCTTCTAACGGCAGTGCTGTGGGCCACAGCGCCACTGAGCTGAGGGATCCCCTTGGTTGGGGCAGTGGAAGGAGACCTGGCCCTAATCAGTGCCTTCAAGCAACGGTTTTTAGATCGACTATTTTAAATGGAAAATAGTTGGCTCTTCTCGTGTGTGTGGTTTCCTTTTAAGTCCCCAGGGTCACTCAAGCTCAAATTCTTTTTTTTTTTTTTTTTTCCCGTTACTGCTAGAATTAATAGGTCTTTAACACAAAGCCCACACTGTCCTGTGCAACCTGCTTTAGCAGGAGGTTGGACTGGGTGATCTCCCGAGGTCCCTTCCAGGCCTTGTGATTCTGTGAAGTTCCCTGAAGAATCAAGTGGCTGTGGCTGGGTTCGGCGGTGTTTCTGTTGGAGGCAGCGTGGCAGGGAGAAATGGCTGCATGGTGATGCTTCAGCTGAAGTTCTCAGCGAGTTAGATCATTTCATAAGGGGCTCTGTAAAAACAGGTCCTTCACAGTGCTCCATCTGATTTTTTTTTCCTGCTGTGAAAATGTCTCTGCTCTGTGGCTGGTCAGGTGCTTGCAGGGACAGCCTGGCTATTTGAGAACCGTGCAAAAGAACATTTCACATCGGGCTGATAAAGGCAGAAGCAGCTCAGTAAGCAGGGTCATTATCCTCCACATGGGACAAGATGCGTTTTTTACAGCTCCACTGCTTACCAGCTGGCTTCTGTGGAAGTGCTGCTGGGGAGTTTGTCACTGCCGGCGCTTGCAGTGATGTTTTCTGTGTAAAAAAGCTCAAGAAATGGGCTGTGTTTGGGGAGGGGGAAGGGGAAGCAAGGCTTTAGCCAGGGAAAAGATTTAGTTCAAAATGGGCATGGGTGGCTTGTGCAGCCCAAGTCAAAAGGGTTATCTGTTGTGTGAGGTGCTGGCTATACCAGTGTGATCTGCAGTTTGTAGCAAAGTGTGTTTTTAAGCAGCAAGAGCCCAGGTGTGGGTATAGGGAGCCTCTGGATGTGGGTGGGGGGATTGGAGCAGCCACTAGCAACAGAAACCTACATTTCATGGAGTGCAACTGGCAGCGAGGAGGTACATGCAGAGTGGGTGGAGAAGAACACCTTGGCACAAAAGTGGTGGTTGGGTGGGTTAGATTCGAGCTAGCTGTGTTCTTATTTGTGTTCCAAGTGTCTTTAATGCTGAGTGGGTCCATCTGACAGAGTAAAAGCAGCGGAGAAGATGATGCTGTAAATAATGGAACATTAAAGGATATTGTCTGGGTAAATCGGCGTGCTGAGCACCCAGACATCTCCCAGTGCAGTGTCTGAAGCTGCTGCTGAAATACAGAGCTTGAGAATTTTCACCTCAGTCAGGTAAAATACCTTCAGCCTGAGTGCCCTTCTGTATCAGAAGGGTTCCTCCTTTGAATTCCCTGTCAAAACAGGGGCTGCTCCCAGAGGGGACAAGCGCACGGTCAGAGCGTTTGGGTGAGGGCACATCCGATGCTGAGAGCTCTCTTCCCCGGCTCACGTGAGAGCCTCACATCAGTACGCTCGCAGATTTGGTGGTGTCAAGTAGGCATTAAGTACGTTGACACAACTTCTGGGGACTGCCCGTCCCTCCTGCCTGTCCTTGAGCGTGAGAAGGGTGCGGCCCCTCACTGAGGCAGCCATGCAGTTCCTCTGATCCTCGGGAGGTGTGGTAAGTGATGGGCTTGGAAAACAAGGCCTTGCTGTCCCTGACCTCCTTGTCAGAGCTGTGTCTGGTGCTGGAACAAGGAAGGGAAGCGTTTTTAATGCCGTCAGTGGGGCTGGTGGTCTGAAGCTGTGAGGTTAGTACTTCTGCCCCGTGCAGGACTGTTACAAGGCGCAGCTCTGAGCACTCGGTGTGGAAGATGCCTCCACGCTATGAGCTGCACTTCGCTGTCCCGTGCTTACTCTGGGAAGTGCACTTGCCCCTTCCATGGGGTGCAGCTGGTGCTGCCTGAGATGGGCACAGCTAAGGAGCTTTCCTGTGGCAGCTGCTGGGTTCTGCTGTCTCGCTGTGCTCTGGTGATGTCAGACTCTGTTTTTTTTTAGTGAACACGTGGCTCCAGAAAGCTCTTTCAGTGAGGCCATCTCTGCCAGTCCCTGCAGAAGACTTTATGCCCAAGCAGTGCCTCGTAAACACCAATTTAAGATATCGCTACGTAATTTTCATTTTCATATTTTTCATTTAAATTTCCAGTCGCCATTCTGTGCTAATGCGCAAGCTTGCCACGTCCTAGTAAAACTCGTCAAATAAGAAGCGTCTGTGAATCCTTCTCTGATTAAAAATTAAACACCCATCAGCTTATTTGGCTGCTGTTCATCTCTCACATGCTTGCACCACTGAGGCCAGCTTTGACATCAAAAAGCTGTTTTAAGTCTGTTCTGCCTTGCAAACAGGGGCTGCCTCGGGCTGTCGAAAAGGACCGCGCTCCGTCCTGTGGGGTGCCCAAAGCAAAGAAGTCCCTCTTCCCCAGGCTGGGCTTTCAGTCTGGGAGCCATCAGCTACCTGGGGCACTGGGAAAGGAAGAGCAAGGCTTTGTGGCATACAAAAAATACGGAGGAGATGAGATCTGCTAATTCTTGGGTGCACTGAAACAGCCAGGGCTCGACTGCTGCTGCTCTGGATGTGGCAGAGAGCCTGTCTGAATTTCACTGCAAAACAGATCACCAGGGAGAGGGCTGGAAGGTTAAACAAGCACATTAAGCAAGAATGTGTTGAAATAATCTGCATTTTTTTAGGGCTGTCTGCATGTCGTCCATTTGAGCGGTGCCCATTGCTTCTTGGCTTAGAAGCGGTGCTTCCCTCTTGGGTTTGTGGCTCTCCTGGGTGTCGGACAGCCACAAGTTTATTGTTAAATTACAAATATGTGAGGATTCAGTCTGTTCCAACTTCCCAGCAGCATCACGTGCCCTTGCTGCATGGGAGCTGCTGTAGCTGGGGCAGAAGCACCATGTAAACCATGGAGTTATGCCACAATGAAAAGCACCAACTTTCTCGGCCGATCCTGGCTTAAATGTTGGGGGAGCTGCCTGCTGTCAGCACCCCGGTGAGCGCTGCCCGGGTACACGTCCCAGCACCATCACGGGTGGAGATGGCTCGGACCAAGCTGGTACCTGAGGCCTCTTAGTGCTCAGGCAGCAGATTTATGCAGTACCGGAGCCAGCAGTCAGAGGTGTTGTGCACCCTGTCAAGCTCACCGTGGGGCTCAGTTTTCATTTTGGTGTTGAAATGATGCCGGCAGCGCCTCCATTATCCATGAGGAAGGGGAACCCAAATAAGGGCACCATCAGCTTTCTTGTGAAAATAACACTTGCAGATTTCTCTCTGCTTGTGTAAGAAATTCATCCCTGGAGAAGAAACGGCCACATCAGGTTTGTGTCGGGTGGAAGCAATTTGAAATAAGAGCTGTATTTCAGAACAAAATCTTCTGTTGCTCCGAGCTGGAGAGGATTGGAGAATAAGCAGTGTTGACTTGCTGAATTCCATTAAAACTTTAATTTTAAGCTTATTTATGTCTATAGGAATAAACAGAGTGGTAATGCTGACTGCCAGCTTAGCTTGCAGTGTGTGTGCAGTCGTAAACCCGGTGCCGTGCGGCTGCACTAGCTGCGAGGAGCAGAGCTGGTGCTGGCTTGCCCCCAGAGCAGAGTGGAACGGTGCAGCAGGCTGTTAGCTGACCTCCGACGCCTGGAGCGAAACACCCTCAGCAAAGCCCTCATCTTGGCTTCTCTCCCTTCGTTACGTGGGCCTTGGTTGTGCTGTAGTGCACGTGCGATGCGTTGGGGCAAAATGGCCCCGTTTGGGAGCAGATGCGTTGGGAGCACTGCGTGGTGCCATCTTGCCTTGTGACAGCAAGGAGAAACCACCAGGTGCAATTTCATTTCTGGCCTCTGGTTAGTTACTCGCTGGCTGGCAGTACTGGAGCAGAACGGCAACAGTGGGTGACAAAGGGGGGAAAAACAGTCAGGCTGCTGCTTCCCATTTCCAGTGTTTCTGCTGGTCATGGGAATTCCGTTAACATTCTGCTCCCAGTTTCTTTTCTTAAGTCAAGGCCTGTCCATGCTTGGTCACGCATGATGATCAGAAGACTGGATATGCATTTGTTAAAAGTAAAACCTTTTTTTTCCTTAAAAAAATGAAAATAAAATGCAGTAGCTTTCCTTTTTAAAGCAAACATTTGCCCCTAGGCTCCAATTTTGGGAGCTAGCAGAAATTGCTTTGATTCCCAGAGCTGGTGCCTGCTGTTGGGTGAGGTTTTTGCAGCTCGCATTTCTACTCTGTAATAATGTTTAGGTTTGTAGCTCTGGTTTCTCATTTGCCTCTGTTCCGTTGCTTGTAGCAGGGTAGGGACTGTGCTTTGTGCCTGTTGACGTTTTGAGAGTTGCCTGCTACTTAAAGTTGAATATAAATGTTTTGCTCTAGGCTAGCTTGAAAAAAAGTAGCTTAAGAACAGTAGTTCTTTTTGTAGGGAAGTTTAAAATGACTGAAGGTTTTCCTGTTGGGTTGGTTTGCTTGTGGTTTGGTTTAACTTGCTCTCTGGTACCCAACTGTCGTTCCCTCTGGCCGAGTGGGTGTCACTCATTGGCTGTGGTTCTTTCAAGCCTCCTTGGGCCTTCTGTGCCCTGGCACTGGAGCAGGAGTGTGCAAGTATTTCCCCTTAATGAAGCGTGATGGGGAAAGCTTGGGGGGGGATTGAAGCAATGCTGCAGGAGCAGCCAAGAAGGATGTGACAGCAGGGTGCGTTGGCCAGGTGCATGCCAAGCTGTAGCACTCGTGACGTGCTGTTTACCGGACAGGGTATGCTCCAGCTTCAGACCAGCCGTGAGAGCCATTCTGTGCCCCTTTTCCTATTCCAGGAAAACACAGGCTGCTCGTTGGCCTCCAGCGCCATTCTCTGCCAGGTGTCAGCGTGGCCGCCCGTCCTGAAGCTGTTCCTAGTAACACGCTCTCTCTTCTTCCCCGCAGGATGCTTCGCCTTCGGCTTCTCCCGCTGGCAGCAGGGCTGGCAGCCGCCTCGCGGCGTTACCACGGGGCAGCGCAGCACCCTCGGGTCCGGCGCCGGCTCCTAGTGGCAGCCTTCATGGGGACGGCTGCAGCGACGGCAAGCGCCAGGCTCCTCTGGCAGAGGTAACAGGGTTTTATTTCTCACCTAAGAGCCCCTGTGGCTCCAGATCAATGTTTCTACTTAAAGCATCCTCTGCATGATCCTGAAGTAGGCAGGATGCGATGTCCCACATAAAGCTGTCCCAGAGATGTTGCGTTGGTACCTCCCTCCTGCAGCAGGGGCCTCTCTGCTTTAAAGCTAGCCAGATGGGTGCATTTTATCAGGAGGACGGGCAGAGCTGTCTGTGGCATGCTGAGTGCTAGGCCAGGGGTAGCCCACAGGAGTGGTTTCAGCTCCTGGAGCACCTGCCTGCTCCTGAGGCCCTTGGGAGCTGCCACCAGGCGTGACCTCGCTCAGGTGAAGCAGACAGGCGTCGCGTGGTCTGCGGTCTCCTTCTTTATCTGAAGGAAGTCACTTGCTGTGATTTTTTTCTTTTGTTTGCTCTCCTATTTATTTATTTATTTATTTATTTGCAGATCTATAAAATGCGAAACAACTGCATAGAGTTTGAAGATTTCCTTTATGAGCTATTAAATCCACAGTGCCTGTAATTGTAAAACAGAAGTCTATCCAGGCTTATGGTATTCATTTAAATAAGATGAGGTGCAAACTGATGCTTGGTGTAGGAAGTACTTCATACTGACAACTGCAGGGCTACTAAAGAGACTTTCAAATAAGCATTTTAACCGTGTCTTTAAATAAATGAGAACTGAGAAGATCCAGATTTTGTCTTTCACAATATTTATCTACAGGTGATTGGGTGCGTAATGGAGTTTAAGAATTAATGAAGGTGAATGCAAAGCATTTGTAGTGACATTCCTGGTTATTACAGTGCACAGCAGTAGGTGTAATGCATTAGGTACAACAGGCAAAGGCATCCAGCTGGCGTGTGGGAATCAAATAAGCCAAATGTCACTGGACGTGCTATTTATGTACTGCAGAGACAAACACACCCATGCATCTGAGTGCCCGTGTTTACCTCTGGTGAATGATTCTGATCTGTTACGTGCTGAGGCAGCATCTAAATGGGAGCCAGCCTGGGGAGGTTCCTGCTGTAAGCAGGTCTGTCGGTGCAGTTTGTTGGCTGTGCGACGACGTGAGGCTTGGCTGAAGGAAAACAGCCAACTCTGCTTGTGTCACTGTGTGAAACCTTGCTGCGCTGCACGGGTGGGCTCCTGGGGGCTCCGGCACTCCCCAAGTGTAACTCTCTCAGCATCACAAAGCGTTGATGTCCATCACCAGAATAACTGAACGGTGCCAGAAACGCCGCTTGGTTCTGCGGTGATGGAGTGTGCTTCAGCAGAGCAAATAACCGAGCCTGGGAGACTGATGAAGTTTACCCTTTCCAAGCAGTAACTCAAACCCAGAGGATTTCCAGTTGGCAACAGCGGCAGTTAAGTATCTGGGTGTTAGTATAATGCACTGAATTAAGTGAAATAAATCTTGGTGCGGTCGTTGGCTGATCTGAATGAGGCATGAATGTATGGGAGCTACCGAACCAGAGTTTGCAGCAGACTTAATATTTACAAGAAAATATTGCTGTCTCGCAGCTGTGTGGGTATATCCTAAGTCTCTTACAAGCCCTTTCCAGGGGCTTGTTTTCCGGGCTCCACGCCCCATGGGTGAGCTGAGCTATTCTGCTGCTGGCTGCCACTTCTGCTGAAATAGGTGGAGAATTCATTTCATCTTCACCATCTCTTCCTTCCTTCCTCCACCCTTTCCTCCTTGGGTTACCCGGTGTCGATTCCCCAGTTCCTTCCCTGGGGTGTGCTCTGGAGAGGATTCCCTTTCTTCATCACCCTCCTTGCTTTGCTGACCTTCACAGCTTCCTGTCTTCCTCGCACGGGTTTTCTCTTGGTGCTTCTGAAATTAATTTTGAAGCTTAGATCAGCCCTTAGCAAACTGTTTAAGAATGCATTACTTTTTTTTTTTTTTTTTTTTTTCCAATTTGCTTAGAATACGCTTTTAACAGCAAAATTGCTGGAAATACCTTGTGCCAGCTGAAAGTGACTTTGTGTGTTAGCAAAACAAATGATACCACCTAAATCACAGTCAAGAGGGAGAGACCTGTTTTATAGCTGTAGCTGCATCAGGTACTACTTGACCCAATGCAGGAGAGAAAAGATGAAAAAAATAGAGCTCTATGGGCAGCCATTTCAGGCTATTTTTATTTTGAGAGCTCTGCTCCGTTTTTTAATTCTCACTGTGAGAGGTGACAGACTCCCCCGGGGCTGCTGTGCTGAGGGTTTTCCTGTAAGCCTCGAAGACGCATTGATCTCTGAGTGGTGTCTTGCAAGAGCACCGCGTCCTCTCTGGTGCCTTTTGGCTGCAGTGTTTTTACCCATGAGCATCAGGGGAAGGAAAGAACCTGATGCTGGGGAATGAGCCCAAAGTCAAAGCTGGAGTCAGTTAGGAAAACATTGGAGGAGTGACCTTGGTGGAATCATGAAGCTGCGAGCACAGGTGTGGTCCTGAGCACAAAGGGCCGTGGGGATGGATCCGTGTGTGCTCGGTGTCTTACTGAAATGCTGCCAGCAAATCAGAGCTGGGGTTTGTGCAGGGAAATCTGCTGGCAATGCAAGAAACTGCGTGCCAAAATGGCTTGGGGCAGTGCTGCTCCTACAGGACTGCGCTTTGAATTCTCTCCTAGCATAGATCGGTGCTGTTTGAACCCTAGGTCTTTTATGTCACTTGAAATCACCTTTTAAAATCTTTTTTAAAGCAATATGGGTGCCCTCTGGTGGCTGCGTTCCACCTGCTGCCTCCCCTTCAGGCCGAACAGCTGGAAGCACCTGCTCACCCTGTGTGTCCCGTGGAGTGCCGTGGCTGTCCTCCTGCAGCTCTCTGGGAATACAGGCATTAATACAGGGCAAGCACCACCTAGCTCTAATCCCTGATTTGGGAACAGTGTCAGCTGTCACCACTTTAGCATCCAGGCTTGTCACTCACTGCTGTCACCTTTCCCAAGCCCTCCAGCCCCCTCCACCACCTGATGGCCTGGCTGCTCTCCGGGCTGTTCTGAAGGCTGGGTCTGCAGCAGAAAGCTAGGGATGAGCATCATGTGCAGTAATTAAGGCTTTAGAATCTTTTTGTTGTGTATTATCCTTTTTTTTTAATTATTATTATGATTTGGCAAATCTCTACATCTTCAGCTGTCACCTGCTTTCTGTCTGGTGTCTCTACGCTCTCTGTCTGGTGTCCAGACCACGTATGTGATCACGTGCTGCTGCTGCTCTTGGGGCCAGCTACAGAGAGCAAATGACTTGTGAGGCTGCGGAGGCTTCACTCGGCGTGACACAGCCCATCTGCTTTCAGTCTGCTGCCGGGGCTGAGGACCTGCAAGAGCTGAGCCTGGGGAGGGAGCGATGCTGTTAAGCACTCCAGGTTTGTGTTGCGGCAGAGCAGCCTTTTAATTGCCGTTAATACGGACGTAGTGGGGAGTTGCTCCCTCCTTGGCTTGCAGCTGAAGTCAAGCTGCAGTACTCAACACATCGCAAGCTGGGCAGCCGGAGGTGGTGCCAGATGGGACCCTCTTCGGGCTTCCAGATATGGTGACTGCGCAGCCCCAAAGCTGTTAGCCCCGCCTGGCTGCCCTCCTGTGACCTTCCCCCGCTGCCTGCCTTCAGCTAGAGACCAAGATATTGAAGCAACCAGAAGCAACTTGATGTCCCCCAAGAAGGGATCATGTAGCCCTTATCCCTTTTCCAGCAAGTCAAAGTTTGCCTGCTCCTTCAGGTATCCGCAGCAATAACATCTTTGCTACATTTAGACGACTCCATCTTGCAGGTTAACCATGAGAGTCCTCAATCAGATGCTTGAAGCATTTTTTTCCCTTTCTTCCCCACAGTTTTACTCGAGTTTGTCTTCATTTCTAGACTCTCCTAAATAATCCCAGTGCTCAGGCACCACCACTTACCTTAGCTCTGTGTTTGCTCTCCTGCTCTGCCCTAGATTTGCTCCTTCATCTGCTAGCCCGTGAGGAGTAAGCTCTCTGGCTCTGGAAGAACTCCCCCTGCTAAATGTTTTATTTGTGGCTTTTGGTTGGCTAAGATCTGGACACATGGCAGGAATGTTTTTTGTACCCCATCAGTACAGGGGAAAGCCTGGACTCCTTTAGCCCTTCAAAATGAATTCTGCACCACAACTGCTGCTGAGATATTGGATGCTGGCGAGGAGTGAGTTGTTGTGTATCTCTGTAACGTTTAAATTAATTGAAGGAGCGCCTACCCTTGCTGCTTCTTGGAATATGACGTGCTGGGTTGCTGCAGAGCTGCGTGTCGCTGGGGAGATGTACACGCTCTTCTCTCAGTCGTGCACACCGGTCTGTTATCCAGGAAGCTGCTAGGGTGAAATGTGCACAGCCTTTTGCTTAGAGCTTGAGAGGACTTCCAAAATCTTGTTTAGCTTCTGGTTTTCTCTGGGGGCGGCTGTTTTGAATGAAGTCATGCTGTTGTAAATAATTGCGTTCGTAGCTGAAGGCTAGTGCTCCGTGCTCCCTGCAGCTGAGGGCAGCTGGCCTGTGGGCAGCACCTAGCTGTGTCAGAACAAATCACCAGGAAAGGAGAAGGTATGGCACCTCAGCTGAAGATAGAGGCAGGCTAGGATGATTGTCTGAGCCCTTTAGGAAGAAGTCATGTGGTCAAACCCTTGGTGACAACACATCCTTAGAGGTTATAACTGAGCTGATGTCAGTGAGGTCTGAGCTCTGTCTGGCTGTGAACTGCCTTACAGGTAAGACAGAGGAACGTTGTGGCCTTGTCTGGCTTGTGGTGGGTGGTGCTTTTTGTGTAGCCACCCCCACTGCTGCCTGGTTATTCGGCAAGGTGCTCAGGCAGAGCAGCTCTGTCCCAGTCTGCAAACAGGGTTGCTGAAGATCTTTGCATCTGAGCAGCGGAAAGGGATCTGCTCTTTGCTCTGAGAGTTGCATTTCCAGCTTGAGGGTAAATGACTCCAGGTTTTGTTGTTACAAATCCCAAAACGTTGGAATTAGGAAAGTCATTGCTAGGAGAGGGAAATAAACCAGCCTGTCATGTGTTGGAGATGGAAAAAAAAATAATTATGATCCAAGAGCCTGTTCTTTCTGAATCCTGCAGTGATGGTGGTTGAACACTTCTCTGTCACTTTCATATGAATCTGTTTTGGGGAGAGGGGTGGAATTTAAAGGTAGGGGAAGTATGGTGTGCCCATCCCAGTGTCAGTCTTGCCTGTGCATGGTCTGGGAGAGGGTATGGGAGTCTGCAGGGAGGATTGCCGTAACTGTCCTGGACCGAGGCAAGCTGCTGTGGTTATTGGGTTGGCTTTTGGTGTGTGCGTGTGTGAAATCCGATCCAAGTGGAGAAGAGCATACAATATTCCAAGCAGGTCATCTTTTTTGCTTTGCAGCTTCCACGCTGACTTGTAACGCGTGTTTCACCCAGGGAGAGCCTGGCAGGGCCTCTTACAGCTGTACCGCCCCCTCCATCGCTTCCTAAACCCGTGGTTTCTTCTTGCTTGTTGCAGGGCCTATGCAGAAGACTCTGTGAAGCATGACCCAGGGGCAGAGCCCAGCGAGAAGGTGCAGCCCCACGAGCAGGGGGAGAGCAGCGGCGACGGGGCCATGGCACCGGGCAGCCAGGGGGCACCGCCGGAGGGGAAGAAGAAGAAGCGCTCCGGCTTCAGGGACCGCAAGGTGCGCGCCGTGGCTGCCTCACCCTGCAGCCAGCACGTGGCAGGGGAGAGCCCCTGCAGAACACTTGATTCGTGTCCTAGTGTAGCATGTGTTCAGCCTGGCTTTGGGTCTGTGCTTGCCTTTGTTTTCGAAGGGACCTTGCTGTTCCACGAGCCTACTTTCTTGGCATAATACCTTATGTTTCTTTTGGGGAAGTGCAGCACACAGAGCCTCTGACACCCCTCTGCCCACCTGCAGTTGGGTGTCTGGGAGATAACTCTGCTTCAGAGCTGTTATGGGGTGAATGCAAAATAGGGAAGATGGGTGGAAGGCCATCCGCCCGTCCGTCCCTCTGTGTGTTCACAGGCACCAGGAAGCATGTGAGGAAGGAAGCAGAGGACAAGTGTGAAAGGGAGGGCTGTGCAGAATGGACACTTTAATTCTTCCTTTAGAATTATTCCATGTAAATGTAGTCCCTGAAATGCAGCCTCTCCCCCTTCCTCAATTAGTTGTATTTCTCTCTTGATGCTTATGCCTATTTCATTTCTAACCATGCATGTTTTCAAGAGGAGTAGAGCTTGAACAATACGTTGTATTGTCACCTGCCCTCACTGGTCACTAACCCTGAGAGCCGAGCTCCTCAGGAGCGTCCAGCTAGCTCGGTGCACCTGTGAGGATGCATCATTTGGCCTGATGGAGTGCCCTGTAACTGAGAGCTGGCAGACTGCAGTGTTTTACCTTTTAAACCCGCCTGGCTGTTGGTTTTACTGGGCTGTGTTTGGTGATTTAGTATCTCTGCAGTGCCAAAGAGGACAACGGGAGTATGTGCTCTTCACCATTCCTGTCCTGTACCATTTGCTTCTGATGGTTGTTTTAAGTTGGTATCCTGGAGGCTGCATCTCATTGTATGTCAAATTGTGGATTGCCAGAGTGGCTTAACAGCTTTTCATAAAAAAGGAAAAAAAAAAAACATGAAACAATAACTGTTTAGTTTGAGGTTGCTGAATCTTATTCTGTTCTTGGTTAGATCACACAGTTGCCGCGTGGTGTCTGGGGCTACGAACCTTCCCTGTTGTGACGTTCTGGTAACAGCTCAGTGAAGTTGCGTTGCAAGTTCCTACACTGAGATATTCAGAGCTGTCCAGGGAATGTGGGCTCTCAGCTCCTGTTAATTTTCCTGTCGGCTGGGTGTCAGGTAGTCTGACAGCCTCAGCAAAATTCTGCTCCTGCCAGTACCGCTCAAGAAAAGTAGATTATTTTTCCAGCGTGGGCAGATGGAGGCAGGCTGCAGAGAGCAAAGATGCAATCCACCCTCAGCACGCTTTCTTTTTCCAGAAGGAACGCCTGTTAATGTAGCGAACACGATGATTGATCTCTCTTATGTGGCCGGCTGCTTTGGCTGGGGCGGCCAGGGAACGCTCAAGGACTTCTGCTCCCGTTGTGAGGAGACCTGCCCACGCTGACCAGCTCTTTCCTTCCCATAGCAGGCAGCAGGAATGTGGCTGTGCTCTCCGAGGAAGACGCGAGCCAGGCGGCACGCGGCACGGTGCCTTCAGCCCGGGAGCAGCAGTTTCAGTGGGAAGAACACAGACTGAGACACATCTCAGCATCTCTTTCAAATATAAGCCCCTTTCTCTCCAGCCTGAAGGCCAGCTGTGCCTTTTCTGAGGGCTGCGTGAGTGCTCTGGCCATGAGGGCAGAGGAGGGTGTGCCCCCAGTCTGGGCTGCTCCCCTCCTCGGTCAGGTGTAGCACCTAGGAAGTCCTGGCTGGCCTGTATGCTTGGAGAAACAAACATTAAAAACGGTAAAAACCTTCTCCAGCTCTTCCTGTAATTAATCAAAAATAGTGTGGGCTTTTCCTTGAGAAAAACCCTTTCAGTTAAGCTTGATTTTAAGGGTTGTTTGTTATCCCGGCGTTGCTTTTAATGAAGCTGATCAGTGGTGAATAACAGATGAGACACGACATTGCTATTTTGGGCCGTGATGCAGTGAAGCTGGAATGCAAACCACTGGGTGTCTGCTGGGGTGGTGTGGGGATGGCCCAGGGCACGTGTTGCTGCCACGTGTGCGCTGTGTAGGTGCTGCCTGCGCAGGGTGGAAGAGGAGAAGGTTGATTAAGGGCTTTTGTCATTCAAAGGGTAACGAGCAGGAATATAGCATGTGGGTGAGCTGATTGATTAATCAATTTGCCAAAAGAGCCTTGGCCAAGGGAGCTGTTCCTTTGTCAGGGCTCAGCCGTTCCTTGCGTGAGCTGGCTTCGCGTTCCGCCGAGCCGTGAGGTCGGGGGTTGGAGTGTTTCTGTCACTTCTTACCGGTTTGTAAGGCCACCTCAGCAACATGAGCAAGTTGTGAGTTCAGCTGTGGGCAGCGGGGAGGGCATATTGCTGCGTTTGCTCATGTCCCTGGGAAGTCTGAGGTAGAAGTGTGGTTTCACTTGTGATGAGAACAGCCCGTTAGATGCTGAACTTGTGGTTTATCTCCAACTCTTTTGGTCCAGATTGAGTTATTCAAGATTGCACTTTTTCAGAAGTGTATTTGTCCTGAAAACTGGGGGGTTTTGTGTATGTAATGGCTAATTTCTGGAGCTGCAAAGAGTGTAGATACTAGCATCAGCTTCCCACGGAGCTGAGAGCTGTACTACCACATGACCCTTTCAGGTCTGAAACCTAGATCGCTGAACAGATAGCATCCACCTCTGGCTGGAGAGGGTTCAGGGAGCTGCTTGAAACTTCAGGGTGGTGGCTCAGCTCAGCTCTCTTCTGCCAGACGTGGCAAACGTCGTGTCAGAAAACCATTGCCATTAGAAACCCTGAATTTCCTTCTGTGCTGCCCAGTGCTGAGTCAGCTCTCCACCTGCTGCACTCCTGCATCCTGTTTTTGCAGGTTTTGCTGTCAGAAATGCCAAGGCTGATGTCTCCTCCCTGATAAACATCAGGGTGGAGAAGTTGTTCGGGTTAAAGGACAAGGCTGAAACGGGACCAAGGAAGTAAATTATCTGCTGGTGCCTTGGCACCTGCCCTTGATCTTGCTTGGTGGCTTCCAGCAGATGGCTGTTTTTTTTCCCTGGCTCTTGGCCAGAAGTGGTGAAGGTTTCGAGTGCGTGATGGACTATTAAACGTGGTTTGTAATAATGCAGAAATAAAAAGCTAAACTAATAAGGAAAGCCTTCTGCTCTAACACAGAATGAAGAGCAGGTCTCTGTGCCTTTTTTCTCCTGGGATGTGATTTTGTTTATAAAAGCCTTCTGTTCTCTCTGATTAAATCTAGCTGTATGTTTAGGGGAAAATAGTTCCAGGTACAGAATGATCACTACTGGCAGCAAATCAGCCCAGAGAACATTTCTGCAGGTTATTGTCAAGGTGATAGAGAGGAAAAATAGAGGTTGGATGGCTGAGTGCACAGCTGTGGCTCCAGGTAATTTTTTTCCAAGCCTCAACTTGAAAGCAAAGTTCTCTCCCATCTTTCAGCAACTGTTCTTTTTCTTTTAATTCCTGTGTTTGTCATGAACCAGAGCCTCCAACACCGTGAGCTTGGTTTAAATTGTTGAGATGCTTTAGATGTACAAATTTGATGTTAGGGTCGAGGGTGGGAGGGATTTGTTGACCCTCTCAGCATTATTTTTTCCAGCTGTGTTGCTTGCGGCACCCAGCCTTGTTGCAACATGGCAGAACCTTCACATGCCAACAGAGGCTGTTCGCGTAGGGCCTGGGTGGAGCTGCGCACGCCTAACGCTGGTTCCGTTGAATCCCCAGGTGATGGAGTATGAGAACAGGATCAGAGCCTACTCCACACCTGACAAAATCTTCAGGTACTTCGCCACTCTGAAGGTGATCAACGAGCACGGCGAATCCGAGGTGTTCATGACACCGCAGGACTTCGTGAGGTCCATAACGCCCAACGAGAAGCAGCCAGAAAGTAAGCGGAGTGTGTGTGGAGACTGGGGAAACTGGGACAGCAAGGGGAGTCAGCCCTGCAGCCTCTGCTCACTGATCTTTAAATTGCCCACCAGTTGGGTTGTGGGGTTGTATCGGCACGTACAGCACAGGGCTGAACCTCCTGGAGCTGACTGTTCAGCTCCGTGCGCCAAAACCAAGGTTAGCCTGATCTCTTTCACGTTGCTTGAAGCACTGCTGCAGTGTGACTTCCTTGCATGTTTAATAGTGAAAAATTTCTTAGAGTGTTCCAACTGAAAAAACTGTTCCTCAGCCTACAGAAGGAGGATGCCTTGGCGAGGAGATCCTTAGACTTCATGTACAGGCAGCCTTGTGTGCCTGGCTGAGCTGTGATGCTGCTGGCCAGGCTGGGACTCAGCCCTGCCTGCTCCAAACTCCCTGCTGTTTGCTGTGAAGCACATCAGTTGTGGCATCTGTAGGGGTTTGGGAGGAAGCAAGCTGCATAGCAGCACTGGTTTTTCTAGCCTGAAAAACTGTCTGGAGCATTTGGTAGCAGGCTGGGTTTTGTGGGGTGGTAGGAAGGCACGCTCAGAAAATGTAGGAGAGTGCCCAGCGACATCTGCTTTGGAGGCGAGCAAAGGTGAATAATTTGTCAGCCTTAAAGCTGCTAACGTGATGCTGTAGCTATCATTCTGGCTGGGTAAGCTGCCTAAATGGCTCTGTGAAGCTCATCACAGCCCTTAAGTGCCTGCAAAAGCTGCCAGTCAGTGCCGCAAAGCAGCCTGTAAAGGGAAAAAATTACATTTGTGATTTGTGCAGGTACTCTTGGAAAGTGGAATGAGGTGGAAACGGGGCCTTGGCTGCCCATCAGCAGGCAAAGCAGGGGTGTAGGCAGCTTTTTATCTTGTTGGCTTGAAAATCAGTCTTGAGGACCCTTACTGGTGTGGATTTGCTAAAAAGCTGCTGCTAGGTTGTTTGTTCCTTACGAGTGCCAATCATGGCAAGTGATTTTTAAATACATAATGAGCTCCAGAAGAATAAAACATTTAGTGCTACAGTCAAGTCAAACCAGCTATAACCTAGTTCGCAAACTTTTTAAGAGCTGGTAGTAAAAGAAGATAGGTCTGATTTTTAGAGCCAGAAGTTTCATTAAGACAGACTGCTACCTGCCGGCTGATTTATGTTTGCACTTAACATCCGCTTTGTACTTCTGACTCATAGGATAAGCTAGACGATAGGGCATTAAGGAAATGCTGGGGCTGCTTTCTGCCTGAGTCACGGCCCTTCGCTGCGCCAGGAGCATCCTGCCTTCATCCCAGGGTGCTCCTTGGAAGTCTCCAGGCACCAACAGGAGCGTGGGCAGCGGTGCCTGCTCCCTGCAGTCTTCTTCTTGCACCCGAGAGGTGGCTTGGCTCTGAGGCTGCGTGAGACCCAAGCTCCTGCTGCATGATAGATGTCTTTTCAGATCCACCATGCGCGGGGTGGTGGTGGAGGAGAGGAGCTGTGAAGAACAGAGCTGATGTCTTCTGGCTTGAGCTCTTCCAAGCAGCTGACTGAGGAGGCCACATAGTTCGAGAGCGGAGCTGCAGCCCTGGTGCCCTTGTTTCTGTAGAGTGGAATCTGTGAAAAATCTGTGTGTTTATGTAACAGTATGTAAAGAAGAAAAGGTTTCAGGTTCGTGCAATAGCGCTTCAAGCATAGTATCACTGCTTGGAGTACGTAAAGCCGCAGTATGAAGTGCTTGGTGCTGGACTTGGGTAATTCACCATTTCTTGTGTTGCACATGGCAGAAAATGTCTTGCCTTGCAGTGTGTCAGTGTGGCTGCTTGAAGGAGGATAGAGCTGCAGTGGCCTGGCTGGAGGAAATCCTCTGAAATTCTGCTTGGAGGAGGTGTTCAGACTGTGTGGGTTAATTCCAGGTTTTAAAATGTTTTTTTTTTTCCTGTCATACCTGGACTGCAGGTCATATTTTAAATTCAGGGGTAAATACTCATGCAAAAACCAAAGCTGAGGTACAGCTTGGGGTGGGAAAGCTCAGTCCAGTCTTTTCTCCTTCCCCAGCGCAGCACGTTGCGTGCGCAGTTAGCAGGCTCTTCTTCACTCTTCTTAATTGGCCCTTTTGCTCGTCTGCTTGCAAGAAAGAGGCCGTGTTGTAATAACCAGTGGGAGAGAAAAAGCAGTTAAGTGTTACCCAAACAGTGTGGAAAACCTGACAGGGATGTGAAGACTGCAGGGAGCTGAGGAGGTTGTTCCATCGCAGTGGAAAACTGCTGGCATCCCAGAGGAGATTGCTCTTCTGGCAGCTCGTTGGCTAAATGCTTTTTAGAACTGCGATCTATAATCTGCTGCCCATGGCTTTCTTTCCAGGATAACATGAAGAGCTTAGCAACTGTTCAGGTGTTTATCAGGCGTGGTAATTAGTTAGCTTTGAGTGGCTCTGTGGCAAGCGCATTTTCATTAATCAATAGAAATAGAACAAGTATTTGCCCTCGGGTTTTTATTAGAGAGGAAGGAGAGTAGCAGCAGGTTGTTCTGTGTGTTTTCCCCCTCTATATCAATATTTTCTTCTCCACAAAACATCCCTCCCACCTCCAAATTAAAGAACCAAGTGCACAGTGTGGTTCTCCTGCTGAACGGCCTCTTCTCCCCAGCGTGCAGGCAGTGAGTATAAGTCATTTTGATTTACCCTGAAACATTTTCTAGCGCTCTGAAGCCACCATCACACAAATAAGAGCGGAGTTCTGTCCTACTGGTGGTGATGGAGTGGTGTCAGCCCCATCTCAAGTAACACTGGGGGTGATGCTGCTGCTTTAGCTTCCCCATGGCAGCACTGCAGGGTGCTTTGGACCCGTGATTATTTTTAGGTGCTGTTAGAATTTGTGGGGGTAATACCGTGGTACCTGAAGGCCACGCATAAGCTCACTGTGGCAGGTGAATTTGGAAGTCATTGCAGATCATTCATGCTGCTGTTGTTTGGCGTGGGATAACTGCAGGAGAAATCACAGCCTGCAAAATGAGTTCATGCTGGGCTCATGTTCAAGTGATACCGTGCTTTGCAGAGAATATGCTCCACTTGTTTTGCCTTTTTTTTTTTTCATTTTTCTTCCGTAGAGTTCAGGCCCATTACTTTGGCTGAATGACTTGCTGAGGGCTCTTTTGTACAAAGAAACTGTTGTGCATCTGAAGTTCCATGTGGTCTCTGTGGCTAATGCATGGGGTTTTTTTTCTAACAGAAATGAGCGCCGGAGCTGGGCTGCTCTCGGGGCTCCTTGCTCTGCGGTTGGGAGCGTTCATGGTGCTCCTCGTTTCTGGTTTCCTAGGTCATTTCCTGGAGGAAATCCTGTAACCCTTGTAGGTGCATCTCTTGCAGGATTGCTCTAATGTTACCCAGATGTTCTGGTTTCCCACGTCATGCAGTAGCAAGTTAGGAAATGTGTGAGAGCAGGCATCTGTGCTGGGCTGAACCAGTGCAGAGGCAAACCACCCTGCAGTCAGAACTCCTGCAGTGGGTTTTTGCTGGCTCCCCCACTGCTATCTGTTGCTGTCACTTCTGTGGTGCTTTTTAGTCCCCCCTCCAGTCACAGCCCCCTTCACCACTCCTTTCCCCACCTCGTGTTACACCTGTGGAGAGCACAAGGTTTGCAGCAGTGGCCTCACCCTTAGTGTGCATACTGGCATCGTCATTGGGTGGCTGCTTGGCTGCTTTTCCTAGCTGCCTACACGCACATACAAACTCCTGCAAATATTTGTGTGTGTGAATCAAAGCTGCTGTTCATCTTCCCTGGCTGTTTGTCTCCAGGAGCATCCATTCATTTTGGGTCTCCTTTGAAACCTGCTTCTCTCCCTAACAGCATCCACTCAGAGGCGTTTTGCCATTAGGGCATACTTTCACTGCCTATTTTCAGCCTGTGCCCTTTTTTAGCCTTCTGTGGGCACGTGTATGACGTTGGCCTGTCAGAGATGTCTTACAGCACTCTTTGCAGGCATGGGGAGATGAGGTGTGCAGGAGAAATGACTTGCTTGCAGCGCAGGACCTAAAGCAAGCCCGGCTTAGCAGCCAGCATCTGCATGGGCAGGCGGGGGTGTATCTGAAGGTACAGTTTTCCCTCTGTTGTCAAGCATGCAGAAGGTGCCTTCTGGCTGGAATGCTCACAAATGCAGAACACCCTCTGGCAGCTGCCCTGACCTTTGGAGCTGGTGGCGGAGGAGCTTTAGCTGCTTTGGTTCAGAAAGGTTGAGAGGGGTCACCCTGCAGTGAGGATTAACTCCATTGCGTGCACTGCAGCCATCCCGAGCCTTTCCACTAGGTGGGAAGGGTTATACTCTCCTCCTTCACAAGCAGGTGGTGCAGCAAGCTGCTCGCTGCTCTTCTGAGTGAGATGGAGGAGCTTTGATTTTGTTGTTCCATCTTTTTTCTAATTTAAGTTGGAATGAGCATATGGCAATTATCATAAACAGTGGCAGAGAATGCATGGGGTGCAGCTGTTGGAGGGGTTTTAACCCTGCAGATCTGAAAACTGGCCCTTGTGCTCCTGAACTGCTGAAGGCATTCAAGTTCTGCATAATCTCAGGATGCATCTTTCTGAATTTATTGCAGAGCTCAAATTGGTCTGCCTGATTTTTTTTGTAATCTTGGTCTTTCATCAGTGGGCACCACGGGCAAAACCTCTGCCTGGTAGCATAACAGAAATCTTCGTGTTCGGGGTGTGGGAAGTGTGTGTTCAGATTCTTGTGGGAAGTGCTGGGATGGGGACTTTCTCCTCTGGTGCTGTGAGTATTTTTTGTGGTCAAAACACACTAAACTGAAAAATTGTCTTTCACCTTGTACTTCCTAGTTATGTTATTCCGACTGTTTTGCTTTCTGAACCATGAAGCCCAAGAATGCTTACTTTGAGAGCATTTTTTAAAGGTCGCCTTTTTTTCTCTTTCAGACCTGGGGCTGGATCAGTTCATAGTGAAGCGCTACGACGGGAAGGTGAGCACATTTGACCACTAAGGGTATACGATGCAACAGGGTTTTTTTTAACCTAGAGTCCTTCAGTTTTTGCCTGCGTGCAGGTGGCAGTTACTGTGCTGTTTTCTCAGCTTTCTGTTGGTTAGTAGCATTGCAGGGCTGATTATGTTCTGACAGTGAATGAGGAGAAGATGTTCCTGGAGACCTCGACTCTATCTGCATCCCAAGCACGTACCCTCCCATCCAATATCCCTCCTTCATTCCCCTTTTGAGCCCTAGGTCCTTTCTGCAGCGGCACACGACTGTTCGGGATGTTTGTGCTGTCACGAGACGCCTTGGTAACGTGCTGAGCAGCTGGTTCTTCAGCTTTTAGCCGTGTTTCCATTTCATCTGCATCACCTGAAAATAAAGCTGCTGGTTTTCCAAGGAGAAGCCAGCAGCTCCGATCCCCTCCTGGCTGAAGTGGTGCACCTGGCATGCCAGGCGGTTCCAGAAAGCCGTGACAGAGGAACTTGCATTGAAAGCCTTTCATAAACACAGTGTGGGCTGAGTGCCTGCGGGTCCCTGCCTCGCTTTGTGTTTGGAAGGGAAAGGAAAAGAAAGAGGGTGATGAAATACCCGGGGTCCCTGTCACCCGTGGTGTACAAGTGTTCTGGCTCCCAGGCAGCCTGAAAACAGGCAGTTGCAAGGTGGTGTTTTGGCAGCTGTTCTTGACGCATCAAACTGAAGCGCGTTGTGAACACTTGTTTTCTTCCCCACCGCCACAACCACGATGTCTGCTTTTCATGACTCAAAAACAGAAAAGCACACATTCTCTGCAAAACATCAGATGTGTCTCCCTCTGGTTTGTGACAGTCTGTTTTGCATCAGCTCGCTTCCATCGGTTTACCTTGTCAAGCTATCACGCTTATCCCCCAGGCTTTGCATAACCAGGAGTTGTAGGGCAGAAATGCTGAAACCCACGCTCCTTTTTGCTGATAGTTCTGTTCCTGAGCGCTGTGCAGCCAGCTCCTATTGTGTGGGTGCAAGCTTTGAGGGCAAACGCAGAGGTGCTGCAGAACTGACCCTCCTTCAGGTTCGAGCTGCGGGGTAGCACCCGAGGGATAAAACCCTTCTGCCTCTTTTCCTCCCTGCCTGTATCCAACTGCTTCTTCCCATCGGGAGTCGAAGCCCCCTCTGCCTGGGGATGGCTTTGCTCAGCTGTGGCTGTGCCTTTGTGAAGGTGCCCTTCTGGCAGCCTGACTTCACGCCCTGGTGGAGGTGATGGGCTCGAGCGGGAGGCTGAGGGGCTGCTGTTCCCCCAGGCATCACTGCCGGTGTCGCACGGAGGTAATGGGGCAGGCACTCAGAGTAATAGGCTTGGGCACTGGAAATTTCCTCTCCTTTAGTGAAGAGAAAGGAGTTTGTGAGCATTTAGACAAGAGCAAGCTGTGCTGCTGAGAAGTGCTGGGAGTACGTGAGCTGAAGAGTAGAGAAGAGAGTTAATTCTGGTTCCAGGCATAGGTTTGTAGCCAGGGCTGCATGTAAATGCTGGTTTAGATAGAAATTGAGCAAAACAGAATAGAAACAGCTGTGCAGCCGCTTGCATTTTCATTGCATGTTACACAACCGAGTGTGAATTTTGAGCTTGAACAGTCAAGATCAAAATGCCCCACCATTCACATGCAGATATGAGCTGCTCCCTTCACTGAACAAGTTTCATTTATTAAAACTACAATCAGGCCAGCCAAATGCTGGCCAAATTCTGTTCTTTCGCTCCTTCTGAGACAGAAACCCCAGAGACGTCCATCTGCTGACAATCCTTGCTCTGCCGACACCACCCCATACCCTTCCTTGCTGTGCTCCTCAGCTGGACACGCAGGGAGGCAGCTCTGTCCTTGGCTCAACTTCTGTCTGTGTGCTTGTTCCCCCCAGGCAAGCACATTCTGGGAACTAGAGGAACAGAGGCATGGATTCCTCTCGCTGGGTAGGCCAGTAAGAAGCGATGCTCTTAGCGGTGTTCCTCCAGAGCCGGCTGCATTTCCACCTTGTTCAGAGCAGCATCGTGCCCTGCCACCTGTGCAGGCGGAGGAGCTGCTGCTTGGTTTAGTCCTCGTCCTGGTGAGCCTGAGCAGGGAGCTTCCAGCAGAGCCTGAAGGCGTGAGTGGTGGCAGAAAGTGGATGTGGTGGGCGCAGGGCATAGAAGGAACGTAGCTGGCTTACTGGTTCAGTGCTGAATTCACTTGACTTGCCCTTTCTGTTCTCCTGGGGGAAAAATGTCTTGCCATTGATTAATACAAACAAAAGCCCACGAGCCGCCAGCAGTTCTTACCCTCATGCTACCACCGCTGCAGCAAGCAATTATAGAGGCTTTCACTGCCCTCTAATTAAACCTGCGACTTAAGTATTTCCTGCCAGCATTTATATTTACATCTCTAGCTGTTTTGGGATGTCTTGGAGTATTGCAGAGCCATAGCAAAATGAAGGGGAATACTTCAGATGGTTTCTGTGCCTCTTCCTGGAAGAAATTTTCCCTCTCTAGTTAGCAAGAAGGCAGTCCCCGCCGGAGGCGGGAGGGTTGCTTGCAGCCTGCAGACACCAATTTCAGTCGCTGTTGCTTCGCAGAAGGAAAAGGGGCTTGTTTGTAAGTGTGTCCAGATGTCCTGGCTACTAACTTAAATTACAAGTTTATGTTCTCTGTGTTATCCTGGCAATTTGTTCAAAGCTACGTGCGTTTTGTGTTGGTTTCTTTGGTGTTCTCCGTTGAGCTTGAAGCGTAAGGAGAAAAGAATCAGGTAAGGACCTCTAAAACATCTGGAACTTCCACTTCGGAGAGCCTCTCTCGTTGTCTCAAATCAGTTGTCCAGGGGGGCAGGCTTCTGTGAGGGACCAGAGCAAGGATTAGCTCCAAGTGCGTTTGTCTGCCAAGGCCCTGGAACTGGAGGTGTGCTTGCTGAAGAACAGCCCCTGAACGTTCTTTCAGAATTCCTTCCCATGTACTGGGGACAGCAAATAATCAGCAAACTTGTGAGCTGAGCTGATGTGCTTTTCCCTTTGCTTTCTTTGCTGACACCACTGCCCATGTTTGTGGCTTTCTTTGTTCGTTGGCTTTCTTCTCCCAGCCAAACGTGGCCCTTGGCTGCTGAGGTTGGCAGTTCTGGGTTACTTCTGTGTTCCTCGGTGCCTTTTACTTGGGGCGGGGGGGGGGTGTCACTGGGACCTGTGTGTCACCAGACTGCAGGCTCTCCTCTGGGTTTGTTTCCACTAAAAATGGGTCTTCTCAAAGAAAGTGCCTAGTTGCTTCTGTCATAGGTAAGTGCCTGGCACACAGACATCCCTGCGGGCTCCTGGGTGGCTTCACCTCCCCGTGCAGACCACGCTCCATCCTTCCCACCTCCTCTGCCCAGCATTTGGGGCACACCTCAGTTTGATGGGGCTCTACTTGCTGTTGCCTTGTTCTACTAATTCTGTTGCTCGTTTTCACAGGGCTCCTTTGGCAGATCCTGCTAAAATGCTGTGGTTGCTCTCTGTGCTCTTTTACCCTGGTTTCTAGGTATCCAGCGAGTGTTTCTTCCAGCTACTAACCCGTGGTACTTGTGTCTTTATTCTGATGATGCTCTGGTTTTGGTGTAACCAAGCGTTCCCTCATTTTCTTCCCTTTTCTAACCCTCTCCCCTTCCACCAGGATTTCTGGCAGGTACAAAGCAGACAGCATGTGCTTAACTAGTTTGTGCTTCAGACCTCATAACACGCACTTTCCATGTAAAAGGGACAGTGTATGCTGACCCCTTCTCCCTGCTCCTGTCAGAAATAATCCTGAACTCGTTCTCCTTGATACTTGGCCAAAGGAGTTCTGGCCAAGCACTCCAATTTGGGTGGTTGAGAACTCGGTCCTCAGGGTAACTCTTAGTACATGGCAATGCTCAAGTCTGTACCTTCCTGTCCTCCTGTTTTCTTGGTGTCTTTTGAGGCCTCTGACTTTTTTTTTTTTTAGTTTTAATAGGCAGCAGTAGGCTATCTCTGTTGGAAAATGTTTTCTGCTGGAGGCCATGGAATTACTTCTAGTCAGTGAGAAAGGGCAGGCATTTAGCTGGCCAAAGCTTGTAGAATGCTTGAGGGAAACGTCAGGTATTTGAATCTGTGTGAATTTGGGGAAGCTGGTTTTTCTTTTTTTTTTTTTTTTTTTTTTTTTTTTTTTTGCAATCTTTCCTGAATTTTTAAAGGCACAAAGGTATTTGGGGTGAACTACATTTGAGAATAAGCTAGGAGGAAGATACTTAGATGCTGTAGTTCATAAAAGGGCTTATAGTGGCTTTTATGTCACAAATTTCACAATTAGTGGTGAAAGTGGGGTTGTGTGAGCAGCCCGAGCGTTGCATCTCCTCAGCTTTGGGTGTTTGGCTCAGCGAGGAGAGCGCTGAAAACCCCGTTCCCTGTGGGGCAGAGCTGGAGCTGAGCCAGCTGTGGGTCAGGCAGCACGAGGGGGCCGGGGGCGCTGGCTGGCTTGGGCTGCTGCTGTGGAAAGAGCAGGAGCAGAGGAGCCTCGTCTCCTGCAGGTTTTGGCAGAAGATCCCTGGAGCTCAGAGGTTTGTCTTCAGCACTGAGGATTTTTTCTTTTCCCTGTGTAAGCTCCTGTTAGTGAGGGATCTGGGGGCCAATGGACCAATTGCAAACGTGTCGTCATTAAAGATTAGATCAAATATTGTTCCTAAGTGGCCATTTTAGCAAAACACGGCCATGAATCAGTCCCCCCTGTTTGTCTGAAGCAGCAGAGAGCGAGTATGGGACGCATAGGCCCAGGAGCACGGCCCCGCAGCAGCGCAGGGAGCAGCAGTGTAGACTGTCCCTTTTCCGAGGCATTTCCCCACTGCCGCCCCAGCAGGGGTTCCTCCTGTGCATGACCGGGTTTGCTGCCTGCCAGGGGTCTGGGAAGTCTGTGTCATACTCCTGGGTCGCCCCGAAAGCTGGCCTTGCCTTTCAGGAGCCGTTCGGTTCGAAGGGGAGGAATATGTCCAGCCTGGCTGGAAGGAGCGAATGCACCTCTCTCTTTCCAGTCTCAGGAGACCACCCGTGGTAACCACTGCTGCCTCGTTCTCCATTCTCTGTGCGTGTCCAAATTCAAAACGCCTCTGCCTCAAGAAGGTTTGAGCTGGCTTCTGGGGCTGGGATGACTTCTTCAGTGATGTAACAGCAATAGAAGATCCCAGGCAATGTGTCTGAAACGCCTTATTTCACAGCCATGTTATAAAGCTAGCTCTAAAAAAAACACCCTAAATCCCTTTATTCTCCCCCAAATCCTTTTTTGTCCTCGTTTCACAGCGCAGAGGGACCTGCCCTGCCTCTTTCTCTCCGCAGGGCTTTTGAACGCTGAGGCTGAAAGGGTCCATGGTTTAGTCTGATTCTGAAAGCCTTTTTATTTCTATTTATTGCACTTTCCTCACTGTAGGTAGTGAGGTGTGCCAGGAAATCCCTAAATAAATGGCTTTCGTTCTGTAAAGTTTATGTCTTCGGAAAAAGAGCAAAAAAAAAGAGCTCTGAGCAGGCTTGTGTTTGTCGGGGTGCTGTCTGAGCGGAGCCCAAAGCGCCAAGCCCCACGCCAGCAGGACTCATGGTGCATCGTCTCCATACGTCCTGCTCCGTGTTTTGTTCACAAGTAGTAACGTGGCTTCCCCCTTCCCAAATTCCCTAGCTCGTCCATACTCAGCGTGAGGGTTAGCTGGAGTTTATAAGGGAAATAAAAATTTTGCAGGGGGTTGACTTGATTTCTGAGATGCACATCCCCAAACTGCAATAATGTGAAGGTCGTCCTCTCCCTGTGAAGCCAGAGCAATTTTAAATGTGTGTTTTGGGCAAACTTATAACACAGATTTTTGGAAACTCCCACTGTGGACCAGAAAGAAAATCTTTCTTTTTACACTGAACGCAGCATTTTTAACTTCTTTTCCTCTGTCTGTTGTTAACCATAAAAGAAATGGATGAACAGATGTCTTTTAAACAGTTTGCATAACAGAAGGTGGTCAGTTGGGACTGGAAGAGAATTGCTTGGCAGCAAGCTGACATCACTGTCTGAAGCATTCGTGGTCTTGTATGTAACTAACACCGGTAACCTGAAGATGCTTTTTTAACAAGGAATGAACTCGGTATGATGACACTTGTCACTGAGAGATGGTTATGGCTCGCCTAAAATTCCTCAGTTTACAAATCACTTTCTGGTTCTGGAGAAACGCTCATCTTGCATGCACTTTGGTTTGTTTTGTTGGGTTCGGAAGGTGCAAGTCCCTGCTGGTGACCGCTTCGGGGCGATAACTCCCGAGGAGGGTTTGCTGCACACAGCGTGAGGGTGGTTCTGCAGCACAAGCAGGCTGTGTGCATACAGGTTCTCCTCCAGGCTGGAACACAAACCCTCAGCTTGGAGGGACTTTACAAGCGTAATTCTTCCCAAAGTGGCAGAGCAAGTGCTGCTCGCTGAGGAGTTTTGAGATGCAGGACGAAGCGGACCTGCAAGGATTTTGCTGGTGAGGCTTCCTGAGCGCAGCCAGGAGCGCAAACACCAGCGCTCAGCGGCCGTCGCTGCCTCTGCAGAGAAGGCAGCCCTCAATTTGCAAACGTGCAAACCTTTTCTCCCCCCCACCCCCACTCCTTTGCACCTAAAAGCCTGTGTATGTTTGCCCATGCTTGGGAGCTGTGCCCCGCGTTTGGCTCGGGGGATGCTCCGGTGGTTGATCGGTTTTGGGGCAGAATGTGTGAAATGTGCGTTACACCTCGGGGTGCTTCGCTTGCCTGCAGTCTCAGCCCATCACACGGGGCTGGGGAGTGGTCTGGGTGGGGCATGCAGCTTCCTTCTGCGCAGCACAGGGGTCTGGGGAGGCTGCATGCTGTTGGTGGGTGCCACCGGGGTGTGTGTTTAACCCATATGGCTTACAGTGCAGGGGGAAAAAAAAAATCGTTTTCTGAGACACTTTTCTTTGAGCTGCTGTTTGCTGGGCTTGTGTGGGAGTGCAAACCAAGCTTTGTATTTTGGAAAGCAGCTCATTTTTCGCCTGCTCTTGGTGTTTGGTGACTTCGTACGATGGTCTGCCTGGAAGTTACTCCCCTGGGACTGGCACTGCTCGCTGGCCTTACCCAGCCCTGCTCGTGCTGACAGCAGTCGTGTATTTGGGTTTCTTTCTTTTGTACCTGTGTATGGATGTGTGCTTGTCTGTGTGTTTGTTTAACACAACTTTACTCCCTGATTGCAGAGGACATGGTAATTGAAAGCCCTTCCCGGTGGCTTGCTCGCTTGCACATGCTCAGATTTGGGCGTGTTTTGGGCAGCGCTGAATGGTTTTAAGCAATTATTCTGGGTTTGGGAATGGACTTAACACAGGGAAAAACCCTTAAATTGAAGATGTTTGACTTCTAACCAAGCACTGTGAGAACGAGCCTGTGTTCACATCCAGAAGGGTGTGCAATTTGAATGCCCAAGTCCACTTGTCACTGAGCAAAGGATTTATTTGTTTTATTATTATTATTATTATTATTATTATTATTATTATTATTTTCCTCATGGGGATTGTAATATAATTCTGGAGAACGTGGCCTGTAACGTAGGGAGGAGAAGGGATGCTGTCAGCCTTTCCCAGAGTGGGGAGAACTTCCCCCCTACTCTGTGGACAGCAATAAAGCCAGAAAAAAACAAGCAGTGGGAGAGTTGTGTGCTTCAAAACTGCTGTCTTCCTGGTGCTGGGAGCCTGAAACCCTGCTGGTCAGGTCAGCGGCTGCTGCAGCAGCTCAGCTGCACGTGGGTGACCCTGTGAAGCTCAGCGGGAGCAGTTCCCGTTAGCTGCAGGCAGGCTGGGCACTGCAGCTTACATTCCCTTCCCCTGGTTCCTGACAAGTAAATACTTGTAAAAACAATTTTTTTTCTTTAATTAACTTAAAGGTGCAAATGAACAAATGCTTCTCCCTCCCATCTGTCTAAACCTTTCTGAGAGCAGCTGACTCAATACCTGTTTCATTGTAACTCTATGGAGGTGATTTTTAAGCTCATAAAGACTCCCTTGAGCCATTTGCTGGCTGTGAATTTTAAGCAGAGAAGCAAAACCCATGAAAATTAATAAACCAACCTCTGGAACTTCTTCCTGGGGTCCTTAGGGCAAACGAAGCCAGTGGATGCTAACAGCTAGTTTGTGGTAAGTGCTGCTGAGGGTGATCAGAGCCATAAATCACACGAGCAGGTGAGATGCAGCTGATGGCACTGCCCAGGAGCAGTGGCAGAGAGACCCTTTTCCCACAGATCCTTCCTTTGGTTGTAAGGAAATCCAGGCTTTGGTTCTGTCCTTCGTGAGTTGCGCTTGATCAGCAGTGCTGAACGTTTTTCCTAAAAACTGCATTCTTGTCTCCTTTTCTTGCGGTGTCCGAGCCAGGTACGGGTTAAATTCTCATCTAAATTATTAGCTGAGCTCATCCCCAGTCTGCAGCCACCCGCAATGGTGAGTTCTCTCCAGCCCTGAGAGATGTCAGCTGCAGACCGTGGGCCCGACCCCGGGGCTGGGTGCTAACCCTTGCTGGGACGTGGCCCCAGGCTTCGTAGCGGCCCCCGGCCCGAGCAACCCCCGGGTTGCTTCAGCACCTCCTCGCTCTTCGCAAGCCTAACCGTTCAACGTGATGTGATGTTTGCCTGCCTGTTGTATCCTTGGTTAACCAGTTTTCTTTCCTTTGTCTTGTATGTGATGGGATCTCCGCTAGACAGAGGTAACGGTGGGGGCCAGCCGTTGAGCTGGGCCCTCGTGTGCTGGTGTGTGGTGGTTTCCCTGACGCTGGCCCTGCGCGCAGCCTGCTTTCACCGTGCTCTGTGCCTGCATGAGCCGAGCCCTGTGGAATAACCTCATCCACGCCTGTTCTTGGCATCAACAGTGTGTTCCTCTGTGTGTGTGTGTGTGTGTGCCTCCTCCTCCGTGCTCTCAAAGTGGGTCACCGGTGTGGAACTGGGTGTGCAGCTCCTAACAGTGCTGTGGATCCTTTTCAGTCTTCGAAGCTTCAGCGGAACAAAGGGACTTGGGTTTTTAGCTTAGTGCGGGAGGCTGGGTGATAAAACACAGGTGATGTTCTCTGTTAACTTTCCACGGTGTTGGAAAAGAAGTGGGGCAAGAGAGCGAGTTTGAGTACGGCTTCAGCCGTGGTCCTTCGTGGTGAGCTTGCTCAGCGCGCCCCTGAGTTGTGTGCTTCTGACGGCTGCGCGTTTCCAGGAGCGCTGATCATACTTCAGAGTCCTGTGAAACAGTTCTTTGTGGCTGCTGCTGCGGAGTACAGCTGAAACCAAAAATGCTGTTAGTGAAACCTAATAATGTCGTTTTGGAATCCTACACTAAATAAAAATCTGATTCACACAGCAGTGTGTTAGCGCAAAGGCTCCGACAACGTTAGGCAAAATGGACAGAGTTTATCTGGATTTCAGCAACGTAGCCAGCCGTTGTGCAATTCCTTGTCCCTGACTTGAGGCAAGGAAGCGCTGACCTTTGCAGACCAATTCCGACAGATTTGAAGGCTGGAAAAGGTCCGCTGAATGCGAGTGGTGACAGCCGGGGTGTGTGTCTGTGGAATGGCTTGGTGGTGAGGACGCAAAGCCCCCGGTTCTGGATTTAATTCATTGCTTTATTTTCTCTTTGTGGGCTGGATGGACGAACAGAAATTGTCCCAGGAGCGAGAGAAGTTTGCTGATGAAGACAGCATATTTTATGCGCTGGGAGAATGTGGACTCATTTCTTTCTCAGACTACATTTTCCTCACGACAGTCCTTTCCAGTAAGTACAGGTTTCGCTCTGCGATTACTGCTTCTGTTTAGGTTCTGAAGGTTTACCAGCAATGAGTTTTGCTTTGTACTCTGCATACGTTTCCCTAAAAGGGGTTGTTGAGGGCTTGAAACATGAGCTGAATAAACTCTCGTAATTGCTTCATCTACTTCAGATTTAGCTTCAAGTAGCTCAGGAAGATGAGCAGATCGATGCCTTCCAGGGAAATGTTTCTTACTTTAAATTTTTCTTTTTTTTTTTCTTCTGAATGGGTCACCTGACCTGCCGTTCAAAGCCGTCAGTGAACAGGTGTTCTTGGGTTGGGTTAGCTGTGTGGTGTGCTCGTGTTTGGGTGGGTGAGTATTGCTTTCCTGCTCTTCGCTGGGCGTCACAAAGCTGTGCACGCTATTCTCCAGCTGGATGCCATCCAGCCCTTGGTTTGCCGAGCACGTCGGGCTAGAGGCTCTGTCACAGGGGAGAGGCAAGCTTCAGGGTCCTGTCGGCGGTCGCGCAGACCTGGCAGGGCAGGCTTGTGCGTGACCTTCGTGTCACCAAAGCGGACACAGATACACGGCGCTGCTCTGAGCCAAGGATCTTCTTCTAGATTTTCAATCTGCGCGTTCGAGGCACTGAGCTGACTCAAGATCTTTACCATTCTTTCCTTCTGTTAGTCCAGTCTGTGCCAAAGTTATGAGATTTTCACTTTCAGAGCAAGAGCTTTTGATCTGAGTCTCTGCAGGTGACAGGCTCGGGCCTGTTGCATCGCGCTGCTGAACGTGGCCCAGCAAACCTTGCCCTGGGCTTCTGATGGCCGCAACAGCTGCTGCAGACAAGCTGCTGCTCCATGGGCGGCACAGATAAAGACAAATTCTTCTTGCTTTGGTTCAGTGTCTTTGTGGTGGGAGTAAAACAAAGCACCGCCCTGCACAGGATGGCTTTGCTCCTGTTCTCAGTGCCCGCAGTTACTGGCAGTCAGACTAATAAGAGGAGGCAGAACTGGGGAGTTTGGGCTCTGAAGAATGATGCAAAGGGAAGGCACGGTAGGAACTTTCAAAAGGAGGAAAAAGATGTTCCAGGAGTCTTAGGCTTCCCTGCAGGTGTTTGGGGTGGTTCGTCCTTCAAGAACCATGCTGAATAGTTCTTGAAGGTAGAGGAATGCCCCTAGAACTGCTAGAGCTTTCCCACAGCATTTAATTGCCTTTGGCCTCGTAGCTGCAGCTCCCTTTGGTTTGATTCCCTGAAATGCAGCCAGTGTCAGCTGTTGGGGAGGGAGGGCAGGGGAGGGCTGAGGCCTTCAGCTGTGCGTTGCTCGCAGAGAGCTGTCTGCATGTTGTGCAGAAATGAAGTCTGTCACCATCCTGTTTACAAGTGATTTCTGGCTTCAGCGCTGTCTGTTCTCATCGGCTGCTGCCCTTCTGTGAAAATGTATTTTTAAAAAGCTAATGAAATAGCATCTCGCTGCCTCGGAAAGGCAGCCTTCTATTAAAGGCAATGAGAGCGGGAACAGCCGCAGGGAGACTGCCCAGCTTCTGGTGCTTCAGCTGCTCTGTGTGTTTTGGGGCAGAGCGAGAAAGACGAGCGAAATACAGAGCAAGCAAAATGCAGGTGGGATTTCAGCCCCTTCCTTTGAGTGCCACGGAAGCTGAGACGGAGCCCTCCCTAACCAACCAAAACCTAACAAAATTGTTCCAGCTCCAACACGCACAGAATAATTTCTTGGCTCAAACACCACTGTGCGGAGTCGGACAGAATAATGGCCATGCTGATTCATGCAACTTCAGGGGAAAAAAATCTTGATTAGTCTTTGTCCAGAGGGAAAAGGTAAGATATGGCCTGGAAAAAAATTACATGCATATTGTTATAGCTTCGAGGCTTTAACAGCCATCTCTGGAGATGATTTCCCTCTGCATTAGGAGGCCCTTGATAATTTTGGTTTTATTATGGAGATATATGTACCCTGAAGCTGACAAAAATGCACTTGTATCCCACTTGTTGTATCCCACTGGACACTTAACGCCTAGAAATCAAGTTTCAGAAGAATCTGCAGCTGCCCTGACCGGTTCTGACTTGGTGCCCAAGGGAAATCAGTTGTAATAAAAACTCTTGGATCTCAGTAATGTCAGAGGGGCTCAGGAGGCGATGGCTTGAGAATCAAAGAGCTGCAAGTACAGCGTGGCACTGGGGACAAGCCAGAAATGGGTTTTCCCTAGAAAGACAGCTGTTGTGCTGCACGGAAAGCAATCCGTCCTATCATGGTTCGGGTGACGGGTGCTGCGTCCGTTTGGAGCAATCTTCATTAAGGAGGCAGTGGGGAAATTCAAGGAAAGCTGCAATAACAAATGGTAAAATTGAGAGAGCAGCCAAGTTTAGCTGGGCCAGCTGCTCTCGGTGGGCTTAATGGTGTGCAGGTTCCTGCAGGCTGTCAGCGCAAGAGGCAGCTGATGCGGCCGCGGGTGGTGGGCACGGCGTGAGAGGGCTGGGTTAGGGGCCATCGAGGCGACTCTTTCCCAACAAATCTTGGCCAGCATCATCATGGCCAAGAGGAGAGCAGCAGCCGCCTCGCCTGGGAGCCGTAAATTCGGGCTGCCTGGGGCCGTGCAGCTGGAGGAGCACGTCTCCCTGAGCCCGAGCTGGGTGAGCTCACCGCCTGAGAGGCCACTGCTGGCCGTGACTCACACTGGTGGGGTGGAGGGTTGCTACAAATAACTGATGTCAGGTGTGTGGACCCCAGGGCAGAGCTGGCTGGCTGGCTTATTAAGGGAATGAAGTCATTGAATTTACCGGCTTAAAGTCACTTTGCAGTCCTTAGAAAATAACGAGCCTGCAGAATTTTGGTGCAGGACTGCTCATTTTGATTTTGTTCTCCTCTGGGGCCTCCGCTGAGCTGACAATGCCTTTAGGGAGGGGAAGGGAAGAGAAGGGCCTTTGTGAGGGGTGAGTAAGTGCCTTGCTTGCTCTCTTCACACTGTGTCTCCATGAGTGGGACATGATGGAATATGTTGCTTAAAGAAAAAGAGAAAAAAAGAAAAACTACCGTTTTCTGTCAAAGAAAAACAATTTTGGCAATCTCAGCATATACATCATTGTATCCTGGCAGAGAAAATGGGAGGAGGAGAAGAGACCTGTAAATTACCCTTCTGCTAGCGTCTTGTCACTGGAATAGGTTTGTCTGTTTCCATGTTTCCTCACAGAGCAAACGGCTTCCCGAACAGCACTAGATTTTGGGGCTGATGAAGAGAAATGCCTGCAGGCTTTCATGCAGAGATCGTAATTAAAGCAAATAAAATTGGATGCATTATTTAAACCTTAGGAGAGCAGCTGGAAGGTGCTTAATACTGTCACTCTTTGAGGAATTTGTACCAGTCCCTTCGTGAGATGGCGTCACTGGAGAGCTTGTGTTAGCCTAGTTTGGGGAAAGGATTGCAGCACTGCGGTGTAGCTTTAGGTATCGATGGGTTACAGAGCCTGGAATGGGACAGTGCTGAGATCCCCTGGGATGCACAGGGAGGAGTGCAGCTCTGCTGTGGTGGGCTGCTGGGAAGCTGACCTGTCGGCGTGGTGCGTCCACACAGTTCTGGCTTGATAAACCGCAGCAGGACAGTCTAAACACAGTGAAAAGTAAGGTGCCACGCTGTCTCATTTGGGTTCCAGCTGGTGATCCCCAGCTCGTGTGCAATAGCTGGACTGAGGCAGGGCTGGTAATGATTTGTTTAAATTTGCACAGCGACAGGAGCTGAGTCTGGAAGGGAACTACCCGCAGCCAGGCCAGCTCCTCACCCAGCAGCTGCTGCACAGAGCACAGAGAGACGTCAGCTGGCCGAGCCTGTGCTGCGCTATATCCAGCAGGCTGTGGTGTCGTTATCTGTTGGTTTCCCATTAGAAATACGGGGTGATGATTTGCTTTCTGGCCTTTTCCATCTGTAAACGGAATAAATTTTGTTCAGGAAACGCCTCTTTCCCCCAGCCTCTTTGCCTAGACCTTTGGTAAAAGCAGCACCACGAAGCTGGCAGAGGTTCCCAAGAGCTGTGTTTTATCCTTAAAAAGGCATTGTGGAAAATTGCTTTTGGATACAGCCATTCTGAACTTGTAACTTGTAACTTGTGCCTTCTTTGAACTTGTGTATTTTCTTTAACTGGTCTCTGTTTGTTTGTTTGTTTGATGTAGCTCCCCAGAGGAATTTTGAAATCGCCTTCAAGATGTTTGACCTGAATGGCGACGGCGAAGTGGACATGGAGGAGTTTGAGCAGGCAAGTCTGCGTGGGCAGGGAAGGCTGGCTTCTTAGTGCTGCAACACCGCAGTCCTGCCCGCGGCGCTTCCCCAGGGTGTTGCTGAGATCTGTGTTGGTGGCTTACAGCTTTTCCTTCTGTGCCCTGCTGCTGTGCCTTGGTCTCTGCTTTGTTTCATGGTTTTCCCTCACCAGTACTACCCGTGGTGGGTCACCGCCCCTCGTATCTCCTAACCTACCAAATTTTCATGGGCAAGTGGAAGATGTTGCTTCTGGGCCAAGGAAGAGAACACTCTGTGGTCAGGTAACAGTGGAGCGTGCCCGTCTCCAGTGGGACGCGTTGTGGAGGAACAGCTGCTGATGTAGCCCCAGGAGTTCATTCTTCTTCCTGTGTGAGCAAATTTGAATTCACAGCTATGTCCAAGCTACTGTGCTGCGTAGCACTGCCTCCCTGAACACTGCTCTATCTTGGAAAATAGGAAATGAAGAATTTTTCATAGTCAAAAATAGTGCTCTTCCTTGCACGTTTGGCAAGTGCATGAGTATAGGACTGCACTGCAGGCATCTGGTAGTATTTAACAACTCAGAAAGGTGTTCTGCAGTAGTTACTAATGTTCTAAGGTGAAATCAATACGTAGATAAATGAGTTCAAGGAACATGGAAAACAGTTAACTGCCTGCTAAAATTGCAGTGCTAGTGCAGGTGTCATGCTTGGCTTTTTTATTACCTAGGTGAAGTAAGAAGGTCTGCTTCTTGGGGATGCCTGTCTTGGAAGTGCTTTGAAAACGGGAGTACAAAACGCAATTAAATAATCTCAGATCATGTGCTGGAATTAAATTATCTCAAATCATCAGGAATCGCCTGTGCGCTAAGTCAGCCAGAAACCCCTAGGAAGGGGACCGTGTTTCTGTTAAGCTTGTTACACGCGTCGCTGCGCCTGCATAAAGGAACGCAATCGCTGTTTAGTGTCAGGATGTGTTGGTCAAGAGTGATCCTCCAGAGCTCTGAGTCAGAGGGTGAAGGAGCTGCCTTGGAAAATCAGAAGAACCTGGCAAAGTCAAAACAAGGAGAAGTGTTTGGGAGCATAGCTTCGGGGGAGGCTCGTGCTGCTTGTTTGTGTGTGTATAAACGCATAAATCCCCTTTTCTTGCTCCTTACCGAGATGCCTCAGTGAGAGCACGAAGGCTGGCAGGCTTGAAGATCTGCCCCATAAGCTGTGCCTGGCAGGGACGGACAGAATTGCCCTTTCCTGGGGCATATGCTGCTGGAGGTGGCACCGCTTTGCAAGAGCAACGCAATTTGGAGGAGAAGGCAGAGAAAAGGTTCAGCTCAGAAGCATCACATCATCCCTGCTGGCTGTGGGAATGGGTTTTGCACTCATCCTCTTTGGAGCGAGCCAGCGACAGGTCTCTCTTCTCATTAACATCTGAAAACCTTCAGTGTGCATCAAGGAAGAAGATGGCTCGCAGTGGTGCCGCTAATGTGCGAGCTGGAGGCTTTGCTGCCTAATGGGAAGGCATTAATTTCTGGCGCCTCAGAGGAGCCTCGGTGTTTTTCCTGTTGATGCATGTACTCAGCACAGAGCACTGAATAGTTTGCTGCCTGCATCACCATCGTCTTTAGCTTTTCCTCCTTCAGCACGCACACCAGCCATTGGTAGGCCAGGCTTCTATTTTTAATTAAAATGCTGGATGGAAAGCAGTTCACTCGCAGGCAGCATTACTTCCAATTTCTCTTTGAATCATTGCTTTTAACTCTTCATTGATTTTTCATTTTTTTTTTCCCTTGTCTGGTGCAAAATATGAAACAGATCAAACATGGAGGGAGAAAGGCATTTAAAAATCAAAAAGCCAGCAGAGTTCCTGCACAGGTGTGGGGTGGAGCAGGAGGAGCTGCAGTTTACAGCAGCATTGCAAACCAGAGGGCAAAATCCTGCCTCACGTCGCAGGTTCAAAAACAACCACCCCCTTCCTTCTGTATTTTTCCCCACCACCTGGTGTTCCTTGCAGTGCCAGAGGAGCCAGTAACCTGCAGTGGGGTGGCAGTGAGGTGAGCCCAGCAGGGGTGCACAGCCTTCTCTGGAGCATCTCCTTTGGGGCTGTTTAACGTGCCGCGTACCACGATGACAAAGTTCTGGCAGCCTTTTGACAGCTCAGGCTCTCTGCAGCTGCTGCCGTTACTTCTCCTTCTTCCAGCCGTTGTTGTAGCACCAAAAAGCCCCCTTGGAGCCTCCCCCTCTGCTCCCCTGTGCCGCTGAGGCTGGGCACATGGCGAACGACCCTCCCTAAAGCGATGGGCTGTTGGAATCCTTGCCCTGTCCCGGGGCATCTGCTGAGCTGCATGGAGCCTTCCAGAAGGCAGGCGTGCTGCCGAGAGCTCGGCAGGAGGAGGACGGTGTTTGCAGGGTTCCTGGGTGGGTCTGTGCAGCTGTTCCCCATCCCTGCTTGTGATTCCTCACTGTCTGGGTGTTCTATTTAGCCTTGACCACGCAGCGTGACCGGGACGCTTACGCCGAGTGTTTTGCTGTGATTCCCAGAACAGGGCTTTTGCAAGAGAGGGGAGAGGAGATGAGCTGTGCTGTGCGCTAGCTGGAGCTGGTGCCAGCTAACCAGGGTGCTGCTCCCAATGGTGGGTTTGATTCTAACCTCCCTCTTATTTTTCAGGTCCAGAGCATCATCCGCTCGCAGACCAGCATGGGCATGCGCCACCGGGACCGGTCGACGACTGGGAACACGCTGAAGACTGGCTTCAACTCGGCGCTGACCACGTACTTCTTCGGGGCGGACCTGAAGGGGAAGCTGACCATCTCCCACTTCCTCGACTTCCAGCGCAAGCTGCAGCACGACATCCTGAAGCTGGAGGTTCGGGATACTTCTGTGTATGAGGAGAGGGCAGGGCGGCGTGGGCTGTGCAGGATTTCTGAGCGGGCCCGTGCGTGCCCCAGGAACGCCTCCAGCTCTCCTGGGCCGTGGCTCTCATGGAGCCGCAGCAGCAGGCAGGTGCCAGGCACATGTCCCTCTTTTACCTTGGTGTTGCCTGAGATGCTTTTCTAACAAGTGCAAATCAGAGGAGTGGGAGAAGTGGCAGGAAGTAAGCTGCACTGCGGAGCAGCAGGTAACTAACAGGTGATTTTTCAGGCCTCCCTCTTGTTGTGTGGCTGTCTTTGGGTGATGGGCCTGCAAGCACAGTCTTGCTTCATCCATTGCAAAGTGCCCAGCTGCCCGTGCAGGTCGCCTCTGGACCCTCGTCAGAGCAGCTGGGGCCACCAGTGGGCGAGGAGGAGCCGAAAGGAGGCTGGCACAGCTGTCACCGGGTCATCTGCTGCTCCTCGGCTGGCTTAGCAGAATTAGCACAGGGCCTGAAGCTGGGATGTTAATTTGAGAAGCAATTTTTGTTCACTCTGTGTCTGATCTCCAGAGCAGGCTTTGGGGGAAGGCACCGTGAGCATGTCTGAAGGTACGTCCCAGGGCTGGTGCAGCCCCTGAGTGGCATGGTGCCTCTGTTCCCAAACAGGGATTTTTTTTTTCCCCTTCCAAAAGATATCTACTTCAAATCAGACCTTTTTTTTTTTCCAAGTTGTTTTCCCTGTAGCTCAGGATCCAGGTATATCTGCGGTGAATACACTTGAGGATCACTTTCTTCCACTGACTGTAAAGATGGAACTTTCTGATCCACCTTCCTCTTACTGGCTTTAATTCCCTTTTTCCTGCTGACCAAAATATTCACCCCAAACATCTCCATGTCCTGTGTGTGAAATGCTGACAGCGTGTTTAAGTACCCGTGGCCACTGCCTTCCTCCCTTTTGCTTACTGTTCTGATGAAAGCACTTTCACCATTGCTTTGTGAGAGCTCAGCCATCAGCTCGGTTGTGGAAGGAAAAGATGAGACAAGTAACCACACCCAGAGGGAGAAGAGAAGCTTTTAACGACTTGTTTTGACTTTTTGTGGGTTGGCTGCTTTGATGTTTCCCTGATAACTCACCACCCAACGAAGCCCTCAGCTCTTCCTTAGTGCTGTCACCTTGCGTTGTGTTAGCACCTGTGGAAAAACCCTTCCTCTTGGCAGCGTGGCAAACGGTGGCAGGTTTGGAGTAAGCGAGGCGTGTGGGCTCCGCAGGCAGCGTCCCCCGGTGCAGTCTTTGGCCTGCACAGTGCTGTTTTCAGTGAAATTGCTCTGCGAGCTAGGAAGACAGATAGTTCTTGACAGGATCGTTTATGCTATTGCTGCTTGTTAGCGTCTGTCCCAGATACTCCCCTGTCCTTGGTGCACTGAGAAGAGTCCCAGCCAAACCTGTCTGTCCGTTCCAGCCTGCGTTTTCCTGTGATTCTGTGAGTAGATGTAGGAAAGGTGTGTTTGCTCGTTGTTCTCCGCATCCCCTCTTTGCTCGCTGCCAGGCAGCCCCGACCAGCTGGGAGCAGTGATTTAATCCCCGTGTCAGCCTTGTTCGGATTTCCCCAGCTCTCTTTTTGCCAGCAGTCAGGTATGTGCCGATGGTTCTCAGCTGGCCTGGGGAAGCAGGTGCTGATGCAGCCCTGCACCTTGCCCGGCCCGACATGGGGTCTGTGCCTCAAGGAGGTGGGTGCAGCTTCCCGTGGAGGAGCTTGCCCCATCGGCTGGGGAGTCTTACACAGAGCGATCAAGGGTGCTCCAGCAGTGGGCCCTCCTGAGCCAAAGGTCTTCTCAAGAGCCGGGGCAGAGAGGTGAGAAGTGGGATTCTGAAAATACAGCTGAGGTGCCACACGTCACTGCTGCCATCTGGAAGATCCTGTGTCTTGTGTCTCCTGTGGCAGGAGATGCGAGGTGGCAGAGCAGCTTCTGTACCCTTTTCACTCCCTTTTCTCTGCTAAACTGAATTTAAGTGCAGTGAACTTATTTTTCTCCGGGCAAACTGAGCTCCAAGGCCAAGCAGAAACAGCATCAGCTCCGTCAGGCAGTGAAAGAGCTATCTATTTTAATAAAACTCTGTGTATCCCTTCCACAGGGACTTGTGTTTCAGCTTGTTCGGCTCAGGTACGTGCGGCTGGCCGGCGGGTTTTGCTGCAGAGAGGGCAGGAGCTCGTTGTGTTTCTGAGCTCTGCTGTTGTGTAGGAAGGAGCTCCTCTGTTCCTCACTCCTGGCACCCAGGAGCACTGCCAAGGGCACGATGGCAGCGGTGCAGCCAGGGCTGGGAGCTGGGTGCTGGGTTTTCCCCCCTCCTCTCCCGGCAGCCAGGCGAACGCTCCCCCCCAGTTCATCAGACGTGCCCTTTGCTGTGAGCGCTCCAGATTCCTCCTTTATGTTTTCTTCATTTTGTTCCCTCACCACTTGAAATTTAAAATGCACATCCTTTCAGAGCTGGCAAGAAGCAATTTTGATTCATGAGGATGAAGCTGAGGTACAGCCATCTTTACATAACCTTTTTTTAATTGCTCATTAAAGCGTAACAAGTTGCTGGTGGTTGGAATTAATTTTTTTCCCCTTGCAGGCAGTGGTTCCGTGCCAAGGCCAAAGAAATGTCAAAAGCATCTCTCAGACACCCGGTCTGCAGGGATTTCACTGCTGCTGACAGATGTACATTTTAAACCTTGCTGCTACATATTCACTTCGGCTGCCCTCGGGGAGCAGAGGGAAAGGGAGAGCAGGGAAAGCATTCAAAGACTGCATTTCTGCTTTGTGGAAACGGCTCCCTTTCACATACATCACGATTAAAAGGAAGGCAGATGCTGCTGGCAGCACTGTGAGCTCTTTTCCTGACCCAGCCCAGCTGTGCAACCTGCACCTGAGTGCAGGGGGCCGGGCAGGGGTGTGCTTAATGGGCAGCGCAACAGTCCCGATGCTCAGAGGTGGTTCTGCAGCGGGACCTCTCCTCTTCCCAGTAAAAAGCACTGAGGAACGTTTTGCCGTGCTGTAATTTGGTGCCTTTGCAAGCACCACGGCTTCCTCCCAAGCCTATGTTTTCCAGACAGATGAGGTTGCTGGGGTTTGGGAAGAGGAACGGTGCTTTCGCTCGCTGTCACAGTTGTGTGTGCAGCTTGACAAGAGGTCCTGACAGCCTGCTTCCTCAGAGCAGTAAACAGAGCCAGTGCTGCAGCAGTTTGCAGGTAAATAATATATATTACAGCCTGTCAAATAAAGCTTTGAGCAAATACTGCTTTAAAGGGTCATATATTGTGCATCTGAATATTACCCTACAAATCACCGCTTCCCAGGTCCCTTTGACTCCTGATTACACACACCACGCCGCCTTCAAAGCAGGTCACCTTTTTCAAGCACCCTTAAACCTGACAGCATTAGTATTAGCAATATTTCTGCTATCGATGTTTGTCTCACCAGCATAAATAAGCTCCAAAATCATCCCTCCACGCTCTTCTCTCCACCCAAAAGCCCTTGTAGACTTTTTTTTTTTTTTTCTTTTTGCTGCCTCAGTTGGTTGTGAGAAGTGGCACACCTAAATCTTTTTTTTTTTAGGTTGCCTTTGCTTGAGATTTTAGGGTCTCTATGCATTGCTTGCTGTTCTCAGGAGAAGCCTTCCTAGAAGTTTAAGGGCCTGCTGAGACACAGCTGGATAGGGTTAGGGGTGTTTTTATGCAGACAGAGATTGCACAGCTGGGATGCTGGTCCAGATCCCTGCACGACAGGGAAGTCCCCGGGAAGTTTTATGTGTGCAAGGCTGGGAAGCTGGCACCAGCCTTGGGGCTTGGGGTGGTGCAGGGCTGCGTGACATGCCCCTGTCCCTGCAGGCAGTCTGCTCCTGGGGATCCCAAAGCGCTCTCTTATAGCTCTGTTATTCAGTCAGAAAGCTAAGGGAAAGCTCCTAGTTTTAGAGGTACGTCAGAAGCTTCTCATGAGGGTGTCTTTCCTGTAGGGGAGAACAGGGGCACTGAACACACTTCCAACACTGCGACGTCTGCTCGGGGGACCCGTGGCAGTTCCCATTTCTCCTCCCTTCTTACCTTGTGGTGAGCTCTTGTGGTTTCCCTGCACATCGCACTGGCTTTTAATGAGTATCAGGGCTGCCCAGTATATTTTGGGCTCATTCCTTCAGCGTCTGTATGGGGCACTGGAGAGCGCTGTGCTGATTTCAGCGTTGCAGCCTTGCCGGGCTGCACGCAGGATCCGCTGCTGGCACCAAGTGGCTGCGGCTGGAAGCGGTGCTGGGCTCGCTGAGAGCAGAATTCTCAGCTCAGCGGTGCCCGTGGGTGCGAGAGGAGCCCGGCTGTCGTCAGTGCTGCGGGTCAGCTGCTGTCTGGCAGCCCCTCCTCGGCCTGCCGTGCGGCGGCTCTTCCTACTGATGTGACTGAGACTGGGTTCTGGCCGTTTTTTGGTTTGTTGGTTGTGTTTTGTTTTTTTTGTTCCCCATCTGTAAGTCACTGGGAGCCGTGCTGCCGCTTCTCGATGCAGAGCAGAGTACAGGGCTGCTGGAAGCTGACTCCAGACTTTTAGAAGAAATTCACCACTTCAGAGGCAGTTTGAGGTGCTCGGATCGTGGGCAGAGCCACTGCCTTTCATCCCCTGCTCCCCAGCGTGATCTCAGCGGGGTGCCTTGCTGGCTTTTGTGTTCGCCGTGTAATTAAGCGCAGAAAAGCGATGGAGGCAGGAATGGCTAATGCAGCCAGCAGGGTAGTGTCACAGCAGCGTTACTCGTGAGCTAAATGAGTTGTTCCTCAGGAGTTTAAAAATTAATTTGGTTGCTAAATGCCATCCCCGGGCTTGCAATCAGCTGTGTGTCTTCTGATGTAGGGAATCAAGTGAGGGATCCTGAATGCTGAGATGTGTGAAACTGGAGCGTGCCGGAGTCGAGAGTTTCATGTCTGTAGGGCCACAGAGGGGGGAACTAGGGGGGAAATCAGGAACTTCTCAAGAAGCTGCCCATGCCAGGAGAAGGTTGCCTTACTGATGGAAGCAGTCCTAGCGGGAGCAAGGACTCACGCGTGCTGGGCTTTCTTCCTTAAGCAGAGTTTGCTGCGGCGTTCATGCTTCGTCTCCGCGCCTTTCTCACCCCCTTGCTCCCGTCTTCTCTCCCCCCGCAGTTCGAGCGGCACGACCCGGTGGACGGGCGGATCACGGAGCGCCAGTTCGGCAGCATGCTGCTGGCCTACAGCGGGGTGCAGTCCAAGAAGCTCACCGTCATGCTGAAGCAGCTCAAGAAGCACTTCCAGGACGGGGAGGTGAGCGGTGCCGGCAGCAAACTGGGGGATCTGGGTGGGGGCAGCCGTCCTGCGCCGTGAGGCAGCTCAGTGGGCACGCTCGTAGGAGAAGTCACACCGATGGTCTCTTCCGCTGGCTTCTCCAAGCTGCACGTGGGTGAGTGGTGCTTTGCGGCAGAGGTGGGCAGAACCCCTGCGGGTGGCTGGCTCGGCCTCGGTGTCATCAGCTGCTCTGGGCGGGCAGCGTATTACTGAGTTAGGAGCTTCTGTGAAAAATGGTTTGTGGTTTAGAGGGGAGTACGGCTGCGGATCCTGCACCGCTTAATGTAGAGAGAGACCTTGGAATAAAACATCCCTCCCCGAAAGGACATTCTGTCAGGTGGGGCAAGCACAGGGTGCTCAGCTACTTCAGTATTAGGATTTCACCTCTGCGTCCCTGGAGATGCCTTGTTCTTTAGGAACGAGGTGATAAACGTGCAGATAACCCAAGGGGCGATGGATGGAAGGCCCTCGCCTGCGTCTTGGGCTGGCCCGGCTCTTTTAAAGCCGCTTCCTCTTGAAGTCAGAACTGGCTTTTGCTTCTTGACGGTCAAGGTGCAAAATGTGTTCTGGGACAGAAGTGCTGGCTGGAGCCTAGCCCTTCTTTGGGACTGCATAAATAAAAGTGTCCCAAACTCCTGCCATGCTCAGGAATCGCTGTTTCCAGGGCTGTCGTTTTGTGTCGGTCCGTTGGATTTTTGAGCAAGACGCCGTGGATTTTACTTCCCCAGTACCTCTGCTCCCCTTGAGTTTTAACAGGAATTATTGATTTCTGGGGAAAAATACTGTGTATTTTACAAATCTGTATCGAACAGTAGCTGGGTGCACGAGGAATTAGTCAGAGGGAGTTATTTCTGGAAGGTTCCTTACAGCAGATGTTCCCTTCCTTCCGTGTGTCAGTCAAAAACCTGACATCTGTGGCAGAGGAAGCGCTCTTGGCTTTACCTTGCATTCCTCATCCCCAAGGCAGCCAGACTGCGCTTCTATTTGTAGATAACAGCCGGATTCAGAGCGAGACTTTTTCTTCCTTTATTCCAATAACTTCTAAGGGAAATAGGAAAAAAATGGATGTTTTCAAGAAACAACGCCAGTGTTTTTGCATGGCTTAAATTTTCCTGACCCCTTAGCAGCGGGACTGCCGCGGCCAGACCCACGCTCGTTGCCTTCTGAGCTCCCTGGCTAACTCATTCGGGGCTGTGCTTGCAGAGTTCCTTTGTGGACGCGAAGCTGGGGAGCGTTCCTCCCTTGGAGCAGCAGGAGCCCGGTGCCTGCAGCGCTTCTTCCTCTGTGTCTGCAGCTGAGGTGCCCGCGGAGCAAGCAGCTGCTCCCTCTGGCTCCGCTGCGCTCCTCACCTGCGGCAGGGAACGGAGCTGGTGCTCCGCACTGCTCCCCCGCTTTGGGTCCCGGGCCCCAGGGAGGTGCTGCAGCCACCCGGCCACTTCGCCGACAAAACCCGCTGCCGCCGTTGGCGCAGTGCGCGTCGGCCACGCGCGGCCACGTGCTCGGTTACACGGGAGGCAGGAGCAAGCTGAAATACGTCTGGGTAGGTGACGAACTGTCTGTGGTTGTGCTTACAATTCTGGAGGTGCTGCGTCTGTAGGAACAACGAAACAAAGTGCTTTGTATTTCAAGAAAAATGTGCAAGCTGGCGCTGTTGCCACACTCTCCCTTCCTCTGTCGCAGGGGCTGACGTTTGAGGAGGTGGAGAGCTTCTTCACTTTTCTGAAGAACATAAATGATGTGGACACGGCGTTGAGCTTTTACCACATGGCCGGAGCCTCGCTCGATAAAGGTAGTTTACTGGGGAAAATGCCAAAAGTGACCTCGTGTCTGTTGTGGGAATAGGCTTTGGGCAGCGGGATTGCAGAGGGAGCCAGGCGTGTCACATCTCCCCCTGCACGTGTCAGCTCCTTGCCTCTGACTTCTGGGGAACCATCGGTACTCTTTCCTTTACATCACTCTGTGCTAGGACTTCAAAGAACCCGGCGGGTTTTTCCTCTCATTTAGAACTAAAAATGCGCAAGGAGCAGGGGATGTGAAATACGGACGTGCCGCTGCCACGCCGAGCCCGTTCTGCAGCGTGGTGGTAACGGCCTTAGCAAATCCAATTTTCTCAGCATCTGCAGTAAATTAGCAGTTGCCCAGTCACTAAGTGTGTACTTGTGGAGTACTTAGGGCTAGGCACAGCTGGTAAATCAGTGCAATTACTGCTTAATCACATGCATTAATTACCCCTTGCCTCCGTCTGCGCTGCCCAGCCCGGAGATGCCCCTGTGCAGGCAGGAGCATTCTGCATGCCTGCCTCATCTGGATGTTACACCTGCAGATCAAATTCAGCACTGAGGGGGCTGCATCTCTTCCAAAGCCAAGTTCTTCCAGGGCTGCTTGTTAAAAAGCAACGGATGTAAAAATTGCTCATCTTATCGGGAGGCAAAAAGGGTAGTTTGTGTCACTGCTGCTAACCCGATGCAGCAGCCTGACTGCTGGCATTAATATGAAACAGGAAAAAATGAATGGCAGCAACCAGCCCGACACTGGAGATTTTAGAACAGCTTTCAAGACATAAAAGTAGAGCTAATATTTAACGGCGTAACATCCTGGAGACATTCCCGCGCAGAGATTGATGCTGCCCTCACAAAATCCAAATGTTTCCCCAGCCAGCACCTGTTTCACTTTGTAAATGGTGAAGAAATGACGCTCGTGGATCCGCTTTGCTTTATTTCCCTCGTCCAGACACCCCGTGGTCTGGAGCCCTGCGTCAGAGGAACCCGGAGGAGAGCTTGGTCCGGCTCCTCTAGGGAGGATTTGCATTTGAAAGGAGCTGGAGGGAATTCAGCGTTGCTGATTGAGGAAACACAGGCAGCTTCTGCGGGGCCTGCAGAGAAAGCACCCAAGGATGAGAGCTGCCAGAGAGCCGCCTTGTAGCTGTGCAACCTCTAGGTGCACCCTTCTGGTCGGCACCTGCCGTGCTGTGACAGAAGCAAAGCTCTGCTGCCTGCCCTCAGCCATCGGGGTGGGGGGAGCAGAGGGCAGCCTGATGCGTAGCCACGTGAGCCTGGGGGGGGCTGTGAAACAATTTTACAGCGGTTTGTCTCACGGCAAGGCTAACCTGGCCTGTGTGCCGCAGGAGATGCCGGCCAGGCTCCTCCTGCAGCGCTGGGGCTGGGTGGCACTGAACCTGCCGCTGCTAGAACAGAGAGGGGGGAGTTCGGCCTCCCCCCAACCGAGCGCCTTCCTCCCCCGCAGTGACGATGCAGCAGGTGGCCAGGACGGTGGCGAAGGTGGAGCTCTCGGACCACGTGTGCGACGTGGTGTTCGCGCTCTTCGACTGTGACGGTGAGCGGCCCGCCGCGGGCTGGTGGCATGGGGGCCCGTGGAATCCCGGCGGTGGCGGTGCCCCGGGTGGCGGCGGTGCTCGGCGTGAAGCAG
>VXAV01003293.1:282061-293757 GCA_013399715.1 Alectura lathami
CCCCCCGATCTGTGCCTGTTGTTTTTATTTTCACAAATTTGTCTGGGTGCTTTCCCCATCGTTGTCAGTCCCGTGCAGAAGGAGCTGCCCAGGAACACCTGCGAACCGCCGGGCTGGGGCTCCTGCTCTCCTTGCAACGTGGGCACAAGGAGCTGCAGGGTTGTATTGGCTCTGCTCGGTGCCCCCCACCTCTCAGGAGGGCCTGAAGTGTTCCCACTGCTGCTTCTGTCAGCTCCAGTGTTCCCATTTTTAGCTTGAAATACAGAAGCCAGTCAGAGGCAGGTGTTCAGAGCATATGTATAGCCAAGGCATACACAGAGCTTTTTTCTCCCTTTTTTTTTCTCCCCTTCCTTGTGGGATCAGCCAAAAGGCTTCTGGATACATTGCTGCCTGGTAGTTCAGGGAGTCTGTTGCAGCCCTGTGTGTCTCTCAATCACGCCGCAGCCAGTAATGCCACTCTAATACCACTTTATCTCGCAGCAGGGTCTGCTGGAAAGCACATCAGTAATGAAAAACAGTAATTCAGAACTGCGCCTCCCAGAGCAATCAGAGGGCTTACAGATTTGTCCAAAGCGACGGGATTTCTCACGACGCTTGGAGAAATCTGAAGAGGTTTCTGGGACAGAAGCGGTGAGCTTCTCTTCCAGTTGCAATTTGCTGGAGCAAGACATTGCAGAATTAGGTGGGCTCCAGTCTTTGGATGGCAAGGAAGGGAAAAGACCAGGTGTGCGCGTGTGTGAGGAGCTCTCCTGGCCACAGAGCATTTGCGAGTGACTTTTTCTCTCTGAAGCAGTTGCCATGACAACCATTCATTTATATTGTACAGCATAGGGTTATGTTGGGGGCTGTATACGCTGTCTAACACTGTTTTTTTTTTTTTGTCCTCAAGACCTTGTGTAAGGCGAGGTACGGAACACGTCAGGTGTCAGTCAGGCCGTGGAACCGCTGGGGCAGGCAGAGCTGAGGAGAGGCTCTGCCGAGGCCGGTCTGCTCTAAATGCAGGGGCCTGGCTCACCTGGACAGGGCCCTTAGCGCCGTGGCAGGTCTGGGTGACCTTGGAAGTCTCCTACACAATCCCCATGGCGTCACGGTGAGGACGACTGAAGCATTTGTTGCAGGTGGCAGAGGGAAGAGGCTTTGGTAATGCAGTGAAATTGCCACGAAAAATCACGGCTGGGCTTCCAGAGCTGCGCGCACGCAGCGTTTGCAGTCTTCACAGGCTGCGGTCGTAGCGCGGGGAAGAAGTACAATGGCTGGAATAAATGCCAACCTGTAAATACTGAGCATTGTTAACTTGAGATATCGCATCTCCCAGTGGGAGGGCAGAGAAGGGGAGGGGTTTTTCAGCCTGCAGTTCGGGGGAAGTGCTGCTTTTCTGGCTCGCTCCTTTGTGTGTGGGTCGGGGGGTGGGGAGAGGGCGTGCAGTATCCTGCTATTAGGAGAAAAAATCGGAAAGCTGTCTGCAAATATTGGAAGTTCTTAAGACAGCAGGAAGGGTGCAGCCTGGGAGGAAGAGCTGAGCAGTGTGATCCTTTGCCTTGCCACGCAGAAGGCCCTGTTTTGGCCCGTGCTTTCCGTGCTGTCGGGTCTTAGATTTACAGGAGCAGTGTGCTAAGGCTTTGCAAAGAGGTGAAGACTCCAAATAAAACCCTTTCCTTGTTCCATCTAAAGGAGAAGACCGAAGACTGAAGTCTAAGTAGAGGGAGGGAGATTTATTTTTTTTTAAAAAAAGGAATTTTTAAAGCTAAATGAGTGGCCTGTGACAGGACAGTGTCTGGGAGAGCGGGACAAGCTAAAATGGGGTGGCTTCCCGTGAGGTGACGTAGCAGTTGCTCATAGCACGTTGTAATAAGTGGGCTCAAGCTTTTTTACATTTCTGTGAGCAGCACCCAACCACGAAGGGCTGCTAAGATGCCCGCAGCGACGTCGCCTGTTCCGGGGAGAGCTACCTCTGACGCAACATCCAGCTCAGGCGTGGGAGAAGTGGGAGCTGCTGCCTGTGAGAGAGCAGGGCTGTGAGCGGGGCTTTCAGGACCTGTCTGAAATGCTGGAGGGGAAACCGTGAGTGTTATCTAGGTCTTGGCCTGCTCGTCCTTGCCAATCGCCCCGGCAGCGGTGGCACGGAGGTGGTGTGCCAGCACTTTGTCAGCTGTCAGCCCACGCTCCGGTGCTGGGACGCGCGAGGGAAGAGGCTGCTTTCGGGGCAGGCTGGTGTTTGGAGTGCGAGCTGCGCTGGGGCAGGGCGGTCCCTGTCCCAGAAAGCAAGGGTAGGGGTTTTGCTTTCTGACCTGTGAACTACTTTCTCCTTGCTGTGTGGTCTTCATCGTCTGTGGGGGGGTGACGTCAGCTGGCTGTCCGTGGCAAGGCTCAGTCAAACTTTCTCCCAGTTTCTTTTACCCGAGCTGTGGTTTTGCGATGGGCCAGATATCCTCTGGCTACAGGTACCACTGAAGGAAAAAGACTGACGGAGAGGAATCGTGTCCTGTCCTGCATCTGCACAGCAGTGCGAGTTAAAAGGTGTGGGTGCTGCCGTGCCGTGGGAAATGCCCAGCGAGGTGTGACAGGCTGAGGGGCTGCAGCGTTTGAGCGTCCGAGAGGTTTCCTTTCAAACTCTGAAGCACAGGCAGAGACTTCAAAGGTGTCATCCTCAAGCAGCGGACGCTTTTTTTCGGGCAGGGAAATGCTTCAGAGGTGTGGCGAGCGGTGTTGGGTTCTTCTGGAGTTAAGAGCGGAGGTTATTTAACGTGCTGGTGGGAAATGGCCACAAAGTGGAAATAATTGTTTTAATATGGGTGTGTTAACCATCCTCGAGGTATTTCATAAATATCCTGGAACAAAAGAGCGTGTTCCTTAAAGCCGAGCATGAGTACTGCTCCACCTGGGAACAGTTCTTCCCCAGCAACAACACGTAGCTCTTCTTTAAAGGGAGTTTAAACTTCATTCATCTTGGCAAACCACAGGGCACACGGGAACAAGAAAAATATAATTACCGGAGCTGGTCTGGGCTGTGCTCGTGTTGTGAGGTGCAACCAGTGTTTAGACAGGATTTAGAGACCGCTTAGAGCTTGTCACTGCAGCTGGCTCCAGCTTTATTGCGCACAAAATGCACCGGGCTCACGTATGTGCCTGAGGTGAGATGCCTGTGTTTGGTTCGTCTGCAGGATCAGGGGGTCAGCAGCAGCCTGTTCCAGAACCCTGCGAAGCTTCACCTGACCCTCGGGACGCTGGTACTGCTGAGCGAACAAGAGGTCCGGAGAGCCTGTGACCTCCTGCAGCGATGCAAGGAGGACTTTGTGGAGTAAGTGCTGCAAAGGGATGTCGTCACCGAGGGCAGGGGGGGGAGCAAAGAAGCAAGCTGTCTTTGACGAGGATGCTGAGCAGGAGAGCAGCCCGACAGCGCGTCTGAACTCCGGAAATTCAGGGAAAGGCTGGGCATTTTGTGTAGAAGCAGCAGGAATCACCAAGCAAGCACAACCAAAGAGCGTAACAGCTCGGCTCAAACCCTCAGCATCCCCTGCAGACCTGCTCCCGTCATGTCTTTTCCTCACATCGGTCCCGTTAAGTTTGTGCGAGCCGTTCCTCGCTGCCGTCCCCTGCCTGCTGCAGAAGGAGGGCCGAGCTCCGTCACCTTCCCGTGCTCCTGCCGGTGGGATCAGTGAGCTGGAGGCTTTGTGTCGCGGTCGCTCTCCTCGCAGGGAAGGCGGGAGCTCTTCAGGAATAAAAAGTTTTACCATTTGCTTGCTGGTGGGTTCCGCAAAAAGCGAACAGAGAGATGGCCCGTGAATACCGACAGGTTGGCTCACCATATGTCTGAAACAGAGAAGGTGTGAGCTGAAATTTAAACGTGCTTGTGGTGCTTCTTGAGGCGGGCGACGAGACAATGGCAGCTGTAGCTTTGCGAGCTGTAGAGATTAGGCAGCCTTTCTGTATTTTACTTTTTTTTTTCCCCCCAGGCAAACAACCATAAATACATGGCAAAGAAAAGAACTCCTCAGTGGAATTCACTGCCCCGTGCAGGCTGTGTAATAGCAAAGTCCCACTTAACCTCAGGGTTGTGTTTGACTGTAGCAATAAATGCGTTTTACTTCATTCCCTTAGTGAAAAAGCAAACAGTGTGTGCAACAGGGGAATACCGCGTGTTGTGCTTCTGAAGCAGGCGCGCCGTTTTGCTCTTTAACACAAGGGATTTCTCCCCTTTTAGCCAAATCACTGGAGGCAAACCCCTGACGGTGGAGGTGGCCGGGGTGGAGTACATGAACGACGACCCTGCCGTGATGGACGTCCTTTATGCCAAAGTCCGCACGAAGGATGGCTCAGACCGGTGAGCTCCCCGCGCTCCTTTCCCCCAGCCCTCCGCGCGAGCGCCGTGCCGAGGCGGCGGCAGCCTGCTGGCAGTCTGTGGGCCAGCAGGCGGGGAGGTGCAGTCGTTCGCGCTTCCTGAGCTGGTTACGGCAGTGATGTGTTTGCTCCTTGAATCGGCCACTGGCACTCCTCTCCTAATAGAGTCCAGCTGTTAGTGAGCGCCCAGCAAACGTTCAGCTTTGCAGAGGGGAAGGAGGACGCTTTGGTGTCCATGGGGGGCACTGAGCATTTCTCTTGCTTCCTCTGAGACTCCAGCAGACAGTGTGATTATCAAGAAGGGACTAATGGAAATCCCTCCAGAAAACTGCTTCATGCCCCGCTCTGCGAGGCAGCAGACGGCTCCACGCACCTCCTGCCTGCTGAAACCTGCTGCTTTTTGCTCGGGGACACGGGCAGAGCAGGCTGAAAGCAGTTGCTCAGCTGCAAGGCCAGTGCTCGAGGAGAGCAGCAGCCCTGTGCTGTGCTGTGCTGTGCTGGCTCAGACAGCTGCAGCTCGTTTGAGAGCTGTGTGCCTTCCTGCCTCCTGCGAGACATCCTGCTAGCTCCGTGGCTCCTGGCGTGGCTGGGGGTGGAGTTCCTTCCTGATCTTTGGATGATCTTGATCAGCTTAAGCTGTAAAGCAGGAGATTTGATTTACCCGACTTAGCTTGCATAACTGCAGACAGCATTAGAGGCTGGCAAGCCCTTCTGCACAGATAATGGCTCAGACTGGGAGAGAAAGATCATGCTCTGATGCCTCCCACGCGGCAAATAATTTCCATTATAATTCATTCTAATTTGTTTTATTTCCTTGATTAACTTTATAATGCAATAAAGCACCGTTTTCACTTGAGCTATTCTCTGTTAATTTGTTTTAGTATTGTCTGTAATGATATTCATTTAATCTTTGTCACTGCTAATTTTAAAAATCACTGGTGTAAACCCAGAAAACAGCACAAAGCCGTGGCAGCAAGAAGGCCGGGTCCCGAAATCGCCACGTGGCTGCCGGCAGCCCACGAGGGGCGGTGTGGAAGTGGGGCAGCGTCGGCGTGTCAGCCCCAGGCCCTGGGGCCAGCCTCTGCCTCCCCCCTGGGCGCGCCGGGTGGCGTCAGTCCCTGGGTTCCTCTGCGCCCTCCTGACTGCCCGCACAGGCCTCGTTCCGCACATGCTGCCTGGCAGAAGAGCTGACACAGCAGGGCTTTCTCCTTGGCTGACGTGGCTCTGTTCTGTCTCTGTCTGCCCTCCCAGACTGCAGGCGATCGCCGATCAGCTGGTGGAACGCTTCGTGGCCTCCGGCCTGATGCTTAGAGAGTGGGACAGGGTGAAGCTGCACGCCACCGTCATGAACACGCTCTTCAGGAAGGATCCAGGTGGTGGTGGGTATCCCTGCTCCTCCCTGGTGGAGCCTGCCGTGGCAGTCCGCAGCATCGTTCTCACCACGCTGCTTTGCGTTTAGGGAGGGGCAGCCATAGAAATTGCTGCGTGCTCAGGGCGGGGTTTGAGTAGCGCGTTGGGTGCGAGTGGGGCTTCGTACCTCGTGCTGGAGGCGAAGGGGGACTACTGAATATATTCACTGAGTGGGGCAGAGGTCCTTTGGAAAGAGCAGGTTGTGGGCTTGGGGATGATATAAACCCCCAAGCATCCTCTGGGGAAACAGGCCTGGGTGGCTGTCCTCTGTGCGCGGCTGCACGCCCACCCCACGGTAGCACACGCGCCCCGTGTGCTGCGCTGAGCCGCCGGCCCTACAGAATCACCCCGGCAGCAGCCGCGGTTTAGGGCCGTTCCCGCAGGTGAGGGAGATGATCCTGGCTGAGGCAGCAGCCCCTCGCCTTCAGCCTTGTTATCTTTAAAATCAAAGTGGACGTGTTTTTGCATGAAGGACTGTGCAAAGATGGTTCATCAGCTGGCAGCTGACTTTGGGGAGGGGAAGAGCGGGGGGTGAAGTACAGCACGCGCAGTTCTCCCATCTGAGGCTCATTCTGGTGGCGGCTTTTCTCCTCGCAGCTGAAGAGCGAAGCAGCGCAGTGACGGGTAAATCATCTTCCAAGGAGAGGGAGTCCTTTAACGGCCGAAATATCCTCAAGGTCAGTGTGCAGCGATGAGGGAAATCGAGCTGGCTGCGGGTATCGCACAGCCAAAAGAGGGTGAAACACCTCTTTGAGACTGCTTTTGTCTTCGGCTTACGGGATCTCCCAGAGGGGGGGGATCTGTTTAGAAACCAAACAAGCCAGATCCCTCCTAACTGGGAGCATTACAGCGTTTAACAGAGGCCCTCTCAGAGCTGGTGAGGCTCGGACCCGGAGCACGTCGCGTGAATGCTAAGTGGGTGTTCGCCTTGTCGCTCCTTTCGCTCATGCTTTCCCCTGGAGGCGCGGGCTCCTGTCGATTCGCAGCCCACCAGCAAGGAGGACTTCTTGCTCTTGTTCTACTCCCTCATATTGGTTTGCGTGGTTTCGCTCCAGAAAAACAGCGGGTAGCGGTAGGGAGCCAGAGGGCAGGAAGCGAGGTCCCTCAGGCCGCAGAGGTGGCTGAGGCTCGGGGGGAGCACGCTGCAGCCCCCCCGCAGGCAGCCTCTGCTGCTCTTCCAGATGGCAGCGTTGGGCTGGTGCGTGGCGCTTGCACCCTGCAAGTGTCCAGAGAGCGGAGACAAGCCCGGAGAAACGGCAGTGGGTTGTAAGCCAACTTAAACCCTCGCTGTGTGAGGGGATTTGCTGCAGGCAGCTGCAATAAGAGGGAGCCAGGAGAATGCGTGAACGTGTTTGGGAAATGATGGATGTTCTGGCCACAAACTGGCAGCAAAGAGGCACGAGAGAGGACGCAGGCTGGGTGCGAGATGGACAGCTCGGGAGGGCTTCAGGGCGGCAGGGGACGGAGGAGGTCTGTTTTGTTTGTGTTTGCAGTTCTCCTGGGTAGCGCATCAGGTGCTGGGTGCAGACAGAGAGCGGGGCTGGTGGATCTCCTCCGCGCAGAGGACAAGCAAAGGGACAAACCCGGGTTCAGCTCTGGCCGCTGTGCGGGCGCAGCAGCGTCACGACTCAGCACCGCCACACGCCGCCGCGTGCCTGCCGTGAGGCTGCAGGATTGCACACTGGGGCAGGAGTCCGCCGACACGGCCCCTTTTTCGGCGTCACCTGTGGGGTTTGGGCTGGCTCCAGATAGGGGAGGTGGCAGCCTTGGGGACCCAGGGGGACTCCGACTTTTCTCTTGTGTTTGCTCAGTTTGTCCTCGGACTTCAGAGAGGCGTAAAATCCTGCCGCCCTTCTTCCCTGGTACTGCTGGCCCGAAGCCGTGCAGGATCTGGGAGGTACCAACGATGCTCCCCCTGCCGGTCACGCCACTTGCGGGCTGCTCCGCGGGGCCGAGGCCCTCGTGGTGGTAAGAAGGGCCTCCGACAGCTCTTTCTTACTCAGCTGCTCTCTGAAACATGAGCCGAGGCATCCTTAAAACTCCTGATTGATTTTGTACTGATGTAGCCGAAAGAGCTGCTGGCTGTTTGCCCCTTGATAATTACCTCAAAGCGTGTCCTGCTGCAAGAAATGTCACCCTTCCACCCCACCTCCGCGACGTTTCCTAACCTCCTCGCTTCGCATTTCCCTTTGCTCTCCCACGTGCCTGCAGCAGGGCGCCCGCTGGCATTAATTAATTACATGAGTCATAAATAGCTCCAGGCTCCTTACCCGAGGAGCCCAGCCTCAGCCAGCCACCGCCGCGTTCCGGCGTGACCTTGCAGCGATGTGCCAGCTCCCTGCCGGCCCCCTTGCTATACGTTATTTATCCGCTGCTCGGGGAGGTTGCCCTAGCAAGGCTGCTAGGAGGGCGTCGAGTCACAAACGTTGGGCTCAGTCGCAGCCACAGCGCTGTCGGGCCACGGGCTTGGCTTAGCAGAGGGCCGGGCCTGCAGCTCAGAGCGCGGGGCGAGACGGGGACCCCCCCGGTTCCACAGCTCCTGCATGGCTGGCAGCATGTGTTTGGTGGTGCTTCGCTTTCGGCAGGACTAATCAGAGTTTTGTTTCACAACCCTTTGTTCGGCAGGGTTCGGCACGCGCTGCTGTTTGTGCTAATAAATGGTCCTGCAGGCCGGTACCTTCCCACGCTGCTCAGAAAATAGATCCCGTAGGATGAGCTGCGCTCGGGAGTTTAAATTACTTCTGTCTTGGAGAGCGAAAGGTGCCTCGGTCTGCTTGGTGCAGAAAGCCCAGGGGAAGCACGAGAGCGATTTGTGCCTCCCGCGCAGGCGCGAGACGCTTTGGCTCCGCTCGTGCCTAGCCTGGTCCCGAGGAGCAGGGGATGCTGCTGAACCGCCTCGCAGGGAGCGATGCGTGCTGCCCCCAGGGTGGCTCCTTCGAGTCGGGTACCAACATCCTGCTCCAGCTGGGAGCGGGGCGGAGCGGAGCAGCCCCCCTGTCGCGGGGCTGGGTGTGTGGCGGGGGGGACGCCGGCTTGGCAGCCCTGTGTGCTGCCTCCTCCTCTTCCCCCTCCGTCCCGCAGGGTGGCTGCGTGCCCGGCTCGCAGCTGGCGCCGCGCTGGCACCGAGGCGGCCAGGGCAGCTGCGTGCGTCTCCGGAGAGCGGGCTCGGCCGCCTCCGGGCTTTTATTTATTATTTACTTGCTTCTTTATTTATTTCCCTCCGTGGAAACGCGGAGGCTGTGGTGGAGCAGCTACGGGGGGTACCACAAAGCAAAGCCGCCTCGTGCCACGGCTTCTGCGGCTGCGGGGGCGGGTGCTGAGCTGGGAGCTGGATCCGTTGGGACAAGGGCACGTGCTGCTGGGAGGGCTTTTGGGATCAGCAACCGTAATGCGGTGGGGCTCCTTCTCCTCTGGGGCCAGCATTCGGGGTGCTGAGGGATGGGGCTGTGTCCCCTGCCACTTGGAGCAGGGGAACGTGTTTTTGCCGAGGGATAGACCAGGGCTGGCGGATCGCAAACAGGCTGGGGCCCGTAATTACCGGGGCCTGGTAATTTCCCCGGCCCGTCGCAATTAATTGGCTGGCTCTGAGGCTGGGCTCCTCCCCTGGGTGGCTCTGAGCAGAGCGAGGAGGTCACGCTGATGAGCTCCCAGGTGCCTCGCCAGCCTCCCGGCATCACTGCAGCAAAGCCAAAGCTCTTAGAGCGAGTTTTTAATAGGGACTGGTAGGAACCGCGGGGGTGAGGCTGCCTTGGAGAAGGACAGTGGCTGGCCATTGATTTCCTCAAGGTGTACTGCGAATCCCTCGTGTTTGGGGCCAGGAAGTTAGGGAGCCTGTAATGCGCTGGGGTTTCTTTATTCTTGTCTGGAAGATGTACGAGGATCCGGTAACCTCCAAATGTCCCGCTTGTGTTTGTTTCTTGGTTTGCAGAATGCCTTTCACCATAGCAACTAGGGCCTGAGCTCCTCAAGCGCATGAATTTTCATGGGTTGGCAGCGGGAGGGGAAACGACCCCAAGCCCTGAGCTGAAGCGAAGCTTCTTGCCTTTCCCACCGTGGTCAGGAGGGTGCCGTGGGTGGCGTGCGGCGTGCTTCTCGTGGCTCTGCAGGTGGCACCCAGCAACCAGCCTCGGGGGAGCAGGGGGCAGCGGGGCCACGACTTCTTCTGCTCCTTTCTGAACTCGCTCCTTTGTGTTTACGTTGTAAAATCTGCGCAGAACAGCCGCGGGATGGCATTTGCGTACGTACCAAAAGCTCCGTGGCATTTAGGTGGCATTTACCCCAGCTCGGCGAAACAAAAAATACAAACCAGAAACCTCCCATCGCGCACGCTCGATCTTGTGCTCGAGGTGAGGTCTTGTGTTGGCCTGCTGCAGGCACAGGAGCTTGGGGGCAGCTGCTGCCGTTGGTGCTGTGCAGGGGGAGTATTACAAAACCCCCATCCCAGCCCCCGCCCTCTTATGTATTCCTCAGGCAGCGAGGATGTAAATCCACTGGCACGGCTGGATTTAGGGAATTACAGTGCTTCTGCCGAGCCTCGGCCCGCGCCGGCCAGATGCCGTGATCGAAATTTTCCTCGGGCTGCTCCCTCTGGATCTGCGCCTCCTCCTCCTCCTCCTCCTCCTCCTCTCTGCAGCCCTTTGGGGCAGGGCAGTTGTAACAACCTCCAGGCACCTGCTTTCCCAGAGGAAAAGAAAAAACACAGAATGACTCTTGCATCTCATCGGCCTCCTCCGAAAGTGGAGCGTTTCCGCGGTGGGAGATATAAATATCTTTCTCGGCTCCGCTTGGCTTCTCCCCAAGATAAATTGAAGTGGAAAGTGGAGGCTCAGCCCTCTGAAATCTCTCCCCGAGCCCCCGGGGAGGAATGCAGGATGCCTGCTGCTCATGGAGGAGGATGCTCGAGGGCCTCTTTCCCGTTTGCCCGGTGGATGTCAGCCGTGCGGTGCCGTGACTGCTCCCCGCGCACGGCGTCCGGCGGCCTCAGCGAGCGAAGGAGCAGCTTGAAATGAGAGCAGGGAAAAAACCTGCCTGCCGTGGCTGTCCTTTAAGTCTTGTAGCGTGTTCACTCTCAGAAAGCACAGCTACATTACCAAAAATCAATAGTTCTAGCAGTGTTCTCCCCGGGAAACACAAGCGCTCGGACACGTGGGAGGCGGGAGATGCGAGAACAGGGCCCTGGGAATACAAAGCGCTCTGGTGCAAGGGCCCTGCCTCGCTTCTGGCTGCGCGCGGACGGAGGGGCCGTGACCCAGGACGTGTCCCCTGGGGCTTTGTGGTGGCACCTGGTGGGCTGCGGGTGGGGGCTTCATTCAGCTCATGGAGGATCTGGCTCTGGGAGCAGTGGTTTTAACTCAGGGGTGCTCCCATGAGGAGAGTTTTCCTGATCCCAGCGGAGCGGGAGCATCCCGCTGGGAGGCGCTGCCTTTCCAGCAGCATGGCCGAGCATCCCCCTGAGAACCTCGTGTCGTTTTGGGGTCAGCTCCGTGCATTGGGTGCACGGTAAGCGGGCCCCAGCGCTGGCTCACGCGCGCTTATTCGCGCCTGAGCCCTCGCCGAACAAAGGGGGATTTGTTGAGCGGAGCGGGGCCAGCGCCGGGAAGCAGCCTGCTGCCCTGAGCTAGGGCTGAGCCGCCACCCTAAGTCGCGCGTCCCGTGGCCTGGATCGGGGGAAACATCCTGCCCTCAATCCGCCCGCCAGCAGCCGTGCCAGGGTGGGGAGCGGGGGCACCGGTCTAGCACGCGGCCAGAGAGCGGGGCAGGGCTGCGCTCCTGCTCCTCTCGTTGCTCCTGACACGTTTTCCTCCTCCCCCCCAGCTCTTCGAGAACTTCTCCTTCGGCGAGGCGCAGCTGGACGCGGTGCTGCTCTCGCAGCGCTTCTCCTCGGACGCCTCGGGCTACTACGCCACGGCGGGGCGGCTAAGCCTGCGCGGGGCCGCACCAGGCTGCGG
>VXAV01003294.1:5297-18852 GCA_013399715.1 Alectura lathami
AGCCGAGCCGAGCCGAGCCGAGCCGAGCCGGCGGCTGGCCAGCCAGCCAGCCAGCCCGGCCTTCCCCGTGAAGAGGCAGAGTGGGAGGAGGCTGAAGAGGAGGAGGAAGGGGAGGGGGAGGAGGCTGAAGAGGAGGAGGAGGAGGAGGAGGGAGGACACGGGGAGGCGGTTGCTGCTGCTGGGCAGAGGAGCCGTGCAGGAGCTGCGGCTGCACTCGGACGCCACATTCCCTCCTGTCGGGACTGGCGGTGAGGATGAGCGAGAGCTGACCCCGCTGCCGCCGCCCGAGCTGGGAAGTGTCTGGTCCTCCTCCTCCTCCTCCTCCTCCCCTCCTGCTGTGGGTGAACCTGCGCTACGGGCTCCTCAGCGACACGGGGAGGGGGCTGGTTTGTTTGTGTACCGGTTTAAGGAAAAGAGAAAGAGAGAGATCTTCCATCCGTTGAAGCACAGTTCACTATGATCGTACTCGCATTCAGCACTGCAAGCCGGTTGGATTTCGTGTCTCAGTCCAGGGTGTTTTTCTTGCAAACCTTCCTTTGGATTTTATGTGCTACAGTGTGCAAAGCGGAGCAGTATTTCAATGTGGAGGTAAGAGCAGCCCTGTGCGTGTGTGCGAGCGTGCGCTTCCTCCTCTCCCTTTCCCCCCTTCCCTTTTCCATATCCCCTAAATAAAATAAAACAGCCAACCCACCATGTCATTCAGCATCCAGGGCACACGGCTGTGCTGGCTTTCCTTCCAGCAGCCGGCAGCTAGCTCCTCTCCCCGCCCGAGGGATGCATTTCGAGAGGGGGATCCCGCTGTCCGCGGCAGCGCCGGCCACAGCTCTGCCTCCCCCTGCCCTCTCCTATGGCAGACGACAAGCCTCAGCCCGGGCACTGGGAGGGACTGGGGAGCTCAAGGAAGGCTCTGTGAACCTAGAAGGCTCTCACGAACCTTGGATACCACTGTACTGCTGAGTTTTCCCCACCCTTTTCTTTCTTTCTTTCTTTTGTTTATTTATTTATTTGAAAGAAGAATGAATGAAAGAGGGTGTTATGGGGACAGGAGGAAGGAAACTTGAGATTTTTGACACGTTTCTTTGTGGTAAAGTATTTGATAAAATAAGAGCTTTTTCACATTTAAATCTAATATAAAGAGTTGCCATTAGAAACAGGGAAACATGGCATAAAGGTGCAACTACAAAACAAAAGTTAGAGGGTGTGGAGGACCAGGAAAAAACGTGTATATATATATATTTTTTTCCTAAGTGAAAAAGAAGATTAAAACATAGAGGTATCTCTAGGTAGGGGCAGACCCTAAGAGTTCACAGCCACAGTGAGAGTTTGGTGAACATCTACTTCCAATCACTCTTCTGTACACTCCTGTTTTTTTTTTTTTTTTTTTTTTTTAACACGTCTTTCTATTAAGTAATTATCTTTTAGTGACTTTAACTGAATAGCACATATTCTTTCCTTCTATACTTTTCTGCTGTCACTATGGCTCATTCTGTTGTGAGCCCTTTTTCCTTATCCTTCTCCATGTGATGTATTTCTCCTTCCCTGTCTATTCAGCTTCTTAATCTTTCTTGTTACGTGTCTCTTCAGTTTGCACGTGCACTTTCAACTTCACATACGTTTTAAGTTTGCTGTTAGATCTGTGTTCCTTCTCTTTCTTCTACCAGCCCCACTCCAAACTTTCTGCTGCATGCATGCACTACCCTCACTCATTCTTGTCTCTTGTCTCTTTTGTCTCGTATTCCCACAATTCTTTCTCTCACAGAAATGAAGCCTGTGCCTTTTTCTCTGTCTCGCACATATGCACACTGGCTTGCTTTATGTGAGCTCTTGTTCTCACTCAGTGACACTCATTCTTGCTCTGTCTGTGGCAAGACTGCTCCCGCAGATGCTTCTCCATCCCTTTCAGTCTGAAGCCCTTACCTTTCCCTCTGCCTCATGCAAGATCACCTCAAACATAACAAAAATCACTTTTTCTTTCCTTGTCTGCTTTCATTCTAGCCTTTCCCTCTCTATTGGTACTTTCCCTAGCCATATACACTCCTCCTTTCTGCTTAACAACACGCAACCTCAGATTGTCTCTCTGGCTTCTGTCTCTCCAGAAAGCATCACCGTTTACTCCATCATTAAGATCTCTCCTGATCATAAATCCTACCCTTTCTTACTCTGCCATCTACACCCTAGTCACTCTTACTCATTCCATGTCACACACAACTGTACATCTCTGCTTCTATTTGATTGTAAGTTCTCTGGGGCAGGGCTCATGTCTTCTTGTACGCTTATGCACTGTGTAGCATGCTGGATGGAGCCTGGAGTCCAGTTGTGAGACTGTTGCTATATAAATATTAAAGTTGCAAATACCAGGGTGTGCGGTAAAGTTTTATCCTTTGCTCCTGTCCTCAGCTGCCTTCTTTACTGATGAGCAGAGGGGAGCAGTGTGGAAGAGGAAGTTGCTCTGTGTAGCCTCCCCAGCCTTCACAGGCTGGCCCCCTGTAGGGTATAGGGAAGAAATTCCAGCAACAGAACTTTCTCCTCCCACAATAGTCTGCTTTGCTGGCATCTGGCTCTGCTGGAGAGACGGGCGGCAGATGGAGCTAGTGTGGGAGGAGAAAAAGATTGGTTTAGTCAAGTGGAATAGGAACAGGAGGCCAACTCCAGTCAGAGGGAGGATTTGTGAGGAAAGAAGGGAAATGGTTTCATTTTTGCCACCTTTTCCATATGGAAAACAGCACATTTTGAGGGCAAAAGACAATATCAAGAGCAAGAAGCTCTTTTGAATGGAACAAAGTAGTCTGTGTGATGAGAGCACATATTTGAAATATGCCACCTCCTGTTCTTCCTCCTAGTTCTTCATATGGCAGCTCTCTCACTTTCTTTTCAGGCTGTGTCTTTGAGGCACAGATTGCTGGGAGCCAGAAGAGTGTTCTAGGGAATTCGTCTAGTATTCAAGAGTTGACCTAATGTGGGACTTTTCCCTAGGCTACTGCTTTTGACCACTCTTAGTGACATCGTCCTGTCTAGATGGACTTGAGATTTGCCCCAGAAGAGGCATTCTCATGTTCGCCCTATTTGGCTAGCAATGAAAATTCAATTTTATTTTTGTTGGTAACAGTGAAGACTGAAAAACATGGGGAATTTGAGGCAAAGGTGTTGGCAGTAGCAGTCTACATATTGTGCTGTACAGCACAAGTGTGTGACACTCTGTGTCAGCACAAGTGCAATATTGTTTGATAGTAAATTGTGTAAATGTGTGACAAACATTTCTTATGGTAACAAGAATAAACGTACATTGTAGACCTCAGAAAAGAAGCGGTGTGTGTTTAGTTGGATGAAATGTCACTGAACAAATACTTAGGAGGGTGAAAGTGTTTTTACTAGTATTATTCTTTCTTGTTTCTAAATAAAGTACAAATAAAGTAGGTAGTAAAGTACAATAAAGTAGATAATACCTGTTGAACATGATAAAATGCAGTGATCCTTTATTTCCTTTTATTTTTCTGTCTCATTTAATCCCTATTCCTGATTGAAAAGAAACATTTATGTAGCAGTTTGGGGTTTTTGTTTCTTTGTTTCAATGCAGGTTTGTTGGGCTATGAGCCAGAACAATTCTTAGGAGATACTACTGTAGCTCAAAGATACCAAATGCAAAAGTGTTAAAAGAAAAGCACAAAGCACAAATTTACAAGCTTGTGTGAACATTACTCTTCTTTCTTTGTAATTTTGTTGCCTCTCTGTAAAATTTATTTTAACCAAACATCTACATGGATGAAGTCCTCAAGCTTCCAGTGATAGCTGAGTTGTCAATTCTAAAATGTATTCATGTCTGCAGTATTTTATGTGGTAGACATAGCTGAGTAGGATTTGGGGTGTGGAGTACAGGACTCGGGAGGGGCACACTTACAGTGAGCTTTGTGGTAAAGCTGGATGTGAGGCAATTGCAAACTGATCGGTTAAGTAATCATGATGAAGTTTAAGACGTGCATACTCTTATTTGTAGAAAGATATTAACAATAATTTTCAGAGTTCACTGCTTATCATTGGTATTTTGGTGAAACTTTTCTTTTGACATTATGATTAAAACCAAGGACTGTAGTGTTAGCTCCCAGTTATCAGTGCTGAACCGTAACATCAGTAAGTACTTTCAGTAACAGAACTATATGTTTATTGATGTAGAGTTTTTTCTGTGTTAAACTATTTCCACACACTTAACAGGAGAAAATGTTCATCAATGAAATAATGAATGGAATAATAGATATTAAGCAAACATTTAATAATAGCATGGAAATAAGCAATCACAAGTAATTTGTTACCAAAATCTGATGGTGACATTCTGAGCCAACCAGTGGGTTCCCCACTATGATATTAATAACTCACGTCGCTCAGTGACAATGCCTTTGTGTGTTCTTGGAAGTGCCAACATACAGTCTTTCACTATATAGATGTTTTTATGTTTTCCTAAAGCCAGTATTAGTATACTGTTTGAGCTGGTATTAACCTCTGAGTTTCTCTTCTACTATGTTTATGTATTTATTTAAATATAAATATCAATATTTAACACTATTAAATACTTAATACAAAAATTAGAAAGCAATGTTATGTTAATAAAGGGAAAAAATCTTACTAAAACAAGAAGATCTTGGTCAGAAGTCATCATGAATCTAAAATAAGATTCATCTTCAGATGCTAATGCTGAGTATTCTTGTTACTGTGAGCAACTGCATCAGGTGGATATGCACATAAAGCCTGCTGAGTAAAGGAGTGTTTTTAGAACCACACCTACTTTCATTCACTGTATCTGTGATGTGGGAAACACTACAGACAAAGCATACTTCATCATCTCTCTCCTTAAGCAGGCTGTTACACTCTGTTTTTAATTCTGATGCAAAATATATAGACCTGAATCCCTAAGAGGAGATCTTAAAATGAATCTTATTTTAGTGTGAGCAGCTCTTTAAAACAATAAAGTCTTTCACCTCCTCCCATTTCCAGTGGTGGGGCAATTAAACTGCATATTGTGGAACAAAATACAGTAGAATCAAAACTTCAGGAAAATACTGCTGATTTCCCTCACGGCAATAAGTGGCTGAAAACCCCATTGTTTTTGTTGTCAATGAACTTTACAATTAGCGTCCAGCTCCTCTTGAGTGGTAATGCATGACCTTTTCTTCCATGAGCTCTGGTCTTGAAAACAGTACAATTTAATTCTTCAGCTGGTAATTGTACAGGAATAAACATTTGGGAGGGAAAAATTCTTCAAATATCCCCTTTACACACTTGTCAGCTAGTGGGCTTGGTTAACAGGTTTGCAAGCACAACAGGGTATTTTTGTAACTTGTTAAAATGCAAGCTCAAGAATAACTATGGAGAAGCAATCAAGGTGTTTTTGATTTAAATAGTGCCATGTGTCCTAAAAGCCATCTTCTGCATTGTTTTTGGATGCAGATGGTGTATGTGAGTTATTTAAGTTCTGAGTCTTGCTGTTGGATATCTACTAAATGAATTGTCGTCTTGTGAAATTGTCGTCTTTTGTGGCTGACAGGCGACAGAACACTTTTCTATGATTAAAGGCAAATAGCTGTATGATAGCAGGCTGTCGTCTGATCTTAAGAAATATATACGGAAACCACTGGTTAGCAGAGTGCATTCCCTGCTATAGTAAAACAATTGCTTTTTACAAAAATTACAGTAGGTTAACTTGCTATTGTGAAGTATGACAATATTTTGTGTTTAAAATGTTACGGGGAGCCTTATGAATTCTTTTGTCCATGCTCTGTTGAAATACAGGTTGAAAACACGGTCTCGTTCTGAAAAGTTCACCACTGACATAGTATGTTAGATCTCAGATGCCAGACAGATTTGTTTGTAACTCTAGTTAATCTTATTTTCCTACTGCAAATTTCTGACTGCTTAGTGTTTGGGCATCACAGCTATCAGTGGTTCTCAGTACTACTAAAGAAAAAAAATACAATGGTTAAACAAAAGATTTATGTAATCACCTTATTTTGTGCAACATAAACCTGCCAAAACATGTATTCCTAATGTTTTCTGACATGAGATCTTGTTAAAATAGACACAGAATTTATTAACCCACCAAAAAACCCTGAACAAGCCCAAGCACTCTATTCTTCCATTATCTAGAAGGCATCCTACAGTGGAATAATGTAAAGCTCCTGCATACCCATTGAAGAAACTCATTGTTTCTTCAGAGTGGATATACCATCTTTTTTTGACTCGTTTAAGATTTATTCTACTCTCTGTCAGTTTTATTTGAATCCATCTAAAAGGTCAGTGTTTGCTCTAGGCACCTCAGCTCTCCTTATGCACTCAGCAAAACTGAATTGTAAGAGTTTGTAAAGATAGAATGTGGCATTATATAGATTTTAAAACATTGTAAACTGCAACTGTTCTCAGTATTTTAAAGTCGGTGCCATCCTACTTCTATGACTGTGGAGCTAAAACCTAAAGGAACTTGTATTGATGCTCTCTGAAGATCCTTAATCATCAGTGTAACTTTTTTAATGACCCTTATTAAATTTTTTAATACTTCTCACCTACATCTTTCAGATTTCGGTTTCATGTCTAACCTGTTTGCTATCCTCAAGCCACACTATTGACCATAATCTGAGGGAGCAGGTTGAATTTGTTTAATTTGTTAACCGTGATATGTCAAATGACAGATTTAGTTTCATTTTGTATGAGGAAGCCCAGGATTAGTGCTGCAAACATGATTTCACTTGGCACAGAAATGGATTTGAAAAATAATTATGATTAGAGCTTTATCTTTTAAAGAGAGGTCACGCTATTTGGAACCTTTATTTATTGGTTGCCTGGCAACTGTTCATTCATGTTTCTGCTTATCATCATTCATTATAAGCATCTTTGCTGTACAGTAAGAGCAATTAAGTGGTAACAACTTATTTCTGCGATGAATTAAAATTGACAGAAATGGCAGAAATACAAAAAGAATATTTCCTTAGTTTTTCTTATTAACTGAGAACACCGGTATAATGTTCAGTTATTAACAGCTGGTTTCTACCAGCTGAGGAGTTGTCTGCACTTCAGCTGTGATTATAATACTGGTAGCATATCTTTTGAGGTATTACAGCACATAATTGACTTAGAGCCTTGTTTGGGTGTTTTTGTCACGCTTAAAATCCCTGTTAATTTCAAGATCAAGGCTTCAGGTTATGAGGAAACTCACTGGTGGCATTAGGCAATCCAATCTCAAGTGCTAAGGCTTGAACCCAGTATTTGGAAAGGTACTGAAAATTCAGGGATTAAACACTGTTGTGACAGGGGCTGAAGCAATGAGCCCCAATAATTCTGTAGAATATTAAAGTGATTTGATGCTTTCTATCTATAGAAAACAGCAATTTTTACTACACTGTATGAAATCATATTCATAAAGCATATGGTTTGACAATTGTTTTGTGACTTAGGATGAGAACTATTTTGCCTTTTTATTACTTCTGTACAGGTCATATTGCGATTGACCCTTGCGTGGATTAGCAATGGCGAATGAAGCGGTTGTGCTATTCAGAGAGGGCGTCTCTGTACACTGAGAGCAATATTGGGACACTATTTCCTATGGCAGCACCTTACAGAGGGTGTCTGTCACTCTAGAGCCAGGGTAGAAGGTGATTTGTCTCTCTGTTGCTACAGCTTGTTCTGAATGTGGCTTTGCTTCTCCTCTCTGGGACTGGTGCCCTTCACTTTGAGCTTCCAACAGTATTGTTCATACCAGGCTGCGCATATGGGGGGCAAATAGCTGCTCTAAGACAAATGTGTGGGGATTTTCATTAGCTATTCCTGCTTAAGAAACAATTGAACTGTATTTGTAGTTGTATAGATAATTTGGATAGAAATGCTGACCTTAGAATCTGTTTTTTATTATATTTTTTCTCATGATCATGTAGAGAAACACTTGTTTTATTCCACTGGTCCTGTTTGCTTTTGCTTACATATAATCACATTTCCACTTACAAGTGTGAAATACAGGTTGGCAAAGGGCAGTCTTCCTATTTCAGAAAATTATCAGCTGAAAGGCAGAGGGAAATGATCAATTTCTTGAAAAAATAGATAGCAAAGCGTAAGAACAAGCATCCTTTTCAATGGGAAGGAGCATGCTTCCTTTAAATGTGCCAATAGATATTTATGAAGTGTACCAAAGAGGAAATTGCTTCCTTCTTGTACTGTATCCAGACCTGAAGGTGAGGATCCTGTCATATTTTTCTTTCTTACCCCAGACTTTGGTTGTGTGATGTTCTAGGAAATTGCTTTGACCCACTGTCTTCACAGAACAAATGACAGATTTGTTTGTCTGTATGCTATGGTTTACACACTGTGCAGAATAGTAGCAATGTATTTAATTGCAAATGAAATAAATGATCTGTCTTCCACACAATGAAGTTTATTATTATTGCGAGATATAATAGATTTGTATAGCTAAATGTACAGCATGATTTCGATCTTGATGAGTGAGAGTTTTTTCTCATTAGTTCTATGTAGTTATTAAAAAACTAGTGTTCCATTTTTTCTTTTCATTTTAATTATTAATTATGAAGTGCTGACTTCTAATAATTCTGTCCTTCCTTACGTGTATAGTATGTCAGCCTTGGAAAGGTTTTTATTCTCTCTCTGTGTTGCATGTATTTTCAGGTATGTAGGAAAAAGGAGGTGATATTAGTGACTGAAGCTGTGTTGGAGGGTTGGAGATCTGGTTTTTGTGTCCAGGTCCATAATGAGTCTTCATACTGATAGAGGAGTTATCAATATTGGTAGCAGAGCTATCATCTTTTTTACCTAGCTTCCACAAATGTGCACTGTTGTAATGGAAGAGTATTTCCTGCCTTTTCCAATACATGTCAAGAACAACAGAATAGAAGCGATGCTAAAGAGCCCCAAATGTTTCTTCATCATTCGTCTCAGGACAATCTCACTTTTTTTTTTCATAAGAAGTAGTAGGGAAATATAAAAAATAAATACAGCATTTCAGTTTGGTCATCTGTGTAATAATGAAGTGGTGAATATGTCCAAGAAACAAGTACCAGAGCAGAAAAGGTAAAAACCATGTCTACAATAAGAGTTCAAACTCCACTTTGTTTCCTTTTCTTTTTTTTTTTTTTTTTGTTAATGTAAGTACCAAAAATTGATAGAGAATACTGTCAGTAGGATTGCATGAAGGGTATGATAAGATGACTGAAGAGTAGAGTGTTTACTACATTCTGTTTCGAATGAAAGTTTGAATATGGTAAGTTTTGATACCCAAATATGAAAATGAGTATCCTGGTTCTAAATGTATTTAAATAAAAATGAAAGTAGTAACAAATAAAATGAAATTTAGATCAAACTTTAAATGTTTCAAACTGCAAAATTAATTTATTTTTAAACAAATAAGCTATTAAATAATTATTGGCTTGTTTTCACAGTATCTAACCTTTGCTGTTTGAATATTTGTGGATTTTTATGAAATGTAGTAAAAGATTGGACTTTCAGTGCTTCAGTGTTTATTAGACACCACTAACAGGAAGACATACTGCGCTTATACCCCAGCTTATTAAAAAATTAATGGCAGAAGATGAGGCACGGGGGGAATAAAAAATTTGTTATGCTGACAGATTAAATACTATAGAATGAGGAAGTGAAGCTTCAAGGCTCCTGTAACTTAAGTTCACCTTATAACTTTCTTTCCTTCCACTTTTCTCCTTACTTTTATTTTTCTTGCTTCTTTCTTTCTTATCTATTTTTTGTTTTTGTTTTTCACTTGTTTTCCTCACCTTGTCTTTGTACAGGCCATTGCATGCTGCCAAGGAAAATCATTAGTCATTAATGAACCATGGAATCATAGATACTAGAGGTGGGGAAAGACTTAATAAGAGCCTATTTCTCTGCCAGTGCTGGATTGCTTGTTGTTGGATATTTGCTGGCACTTTATAACGTCAAGTTTTAAAATCGACAACGGTGGATTGAACTTGAAAATACTTCCAAAATTGGACTTGAAAAGACATTTGTACATTAAGGAAATCTGCACTGGAAGAATTCCTTTGCTTTTGACTACTTTTTGACTTTGCTTTTGACTACTGGCAACAATAGTTCAAAGTTGACTCTAGTTTGGAATAATATAGGATGTATATGTTCAACAAGACCAAGTGTCGGGTCCTGCACCTTGGTCACTATAACCCCAAGCAACGCTACAGGCTTGGGGCTGGAAAGCTGTGCAGAAGAAAAGGACCTGGGGGTGCTAGTTAACTGCTGACTGAATGTAAGCCAGTGGCTTGCCCAGGTGGCCAAGAAGGCCAACGGCATCCTAGCTTCCATTAGGAATAGTGTGGGCAGCAGGAACAGGGAGGTGATCATCCCCCTGTACTCGGCACTGGTGAGGCTGCACCTCGAGTGCTGTGTTCAGTTTTGGGCCCCTCACTACAAGAAGGACATTGAAGCCCTGGAGCGTGTCCAAAGAAGGGCAACGAAGCTGGTGAAGGGCCTGGAGCANTCTATTCTATTCTATTCTATTCTATTCTATTCTATTCTATTCTATTCTATTCTATTCTATTCTATTCTATTCTATTCTATTCTATTCTATTCTATTCTATTCTATTCTATTCTATTCTATTCTATTCTATTCTATTCTATTCTATTCTATTCTATTCTATTCTATTCTATTCTATTCTATTCTATTCTATTCTATTCTATTCTATTCTATTCTATTCTATTCTATTCTATTCTATTCTATTCTATTCTATTCTATTCTATTCTATTCTATTCTATTCTATTCTATTCTATTCTATTCTATTCTATTCTATTCTATTCTATTCTATTCTATTCTATTCTATTCTATTCTATTCTATTCTATTCTATTCTATTCTATTCTATTCTATTCTATTCTATTCTATTCTATTCTATTCTATTCTATTCTATTCTATTCTATTCTATTCTATTCTATTCTATTCTATTCTATTCTATTCTATTCTATTCTATTCTATTCTCACCTTTTCAGAATAGCAACTGGAAGCCAGGTTATGTGTCCTGAGTCATCTCAGATGCCTCTAGGCTCTTCTGTTTAGGTAAATTAATTCCATCCCAGGTTTTAAGTGATGATGGAGGATGTCAAGACACCTGTACCTACTGGGCTGTCTGAGGTAGACACTGGGTTTCTGATGACTTGATTTGCAGTTGAAACACTTTCATTACACTTGTGTCAGTGCTGTTTAGACTCCATGGTCTATCTTGCTCAGACTTTCGATAATGTTCCATAAAAGCATGACCTTGTAAAAGTCCAGTGATGTATTTACTGTTCTCTGATAACATAGATCTTTTCAGGTCACATTAGACACTAGCATTTCTTGACAAAGCCAAGAGCAGAACTCCTTATTATAGTAGTACAATTTTTACCCTCTTGCTCCAATGCCCCACAAATTATTAAACCCATTTATCCCATAACACAAGAGGATGACACTTTCTTACATCCTTAGATTTCACATATTTAAAATATTTAGGGATATTTAGAACACACCGTTTCTTCGCTGACATCAAGGCAGTTTTGCCTTCAACCTTAATGAGACCAGGCCTGAGCCTGTTCAAATCAGCGTACAACATACTAATTTACAGAGCATACATCTAACACACTTTGCAAACTGCTCCTGACAGTTTTTTGATGCCTTTTCCTAAGTGATTTTAAAGGCTGTCTTTCCATCCTAAACATACAAACCTCTGAACAGCTATTTGTTGCCTTTAAGGGAAGAGAACAGAATGTTAAGTATTTTTTAAGAGCAAATAATTAGAAAATATATTTTAGACAAATAAGCTTGCTATATGTCTATTGTCTGGTAGACAATCCCCAAGAAGATAAAAATGAAAATGTCATTTTAATTATTTCTTTGAAGAAGAGCCTTGTGCCCTCCAGAATAATTAGCTGTTTTCATGTACTTATATTAAGTAAAGTAACATGCGGACTAACTCAACAGAAATTTATGTTTCTGTGTTAGTATTTGGATGTCATCATAGTCAAATACATAATTTCATAGATTATTTATGCTATTTGCTTTAGGTCTTCAGAATTGTGAAAGTAACTGGGTCAGAGTAAGAGAATTATTTGCCAGTTTATGTTTATATGTTTGCTTCTTTACTTCTTTGTAAATCCAAAATTTCAAATACCTGAGTGTGCTACCTGGTGTACTATTTGACTGAGTTTTCTGCTATCATGTAATTAAAGAGAGAATAGATTTACTGTTGATTTTTAGGTCTGCATTTGGGAAGGAAGAGTGATCATGTCTACAATCTTCTATTCCAGAAGAACTTCCTTTGTAATGTTTAGCTCTACTACATTGTTTTTCACTGACAGGCTCATTTAGAGAAAAAACAGTATTTTTGTTCCTTTGTGAATAATCCCATCATTCTTCCTGGCTGCCAGGAGAATTCACTTTTTGTCCCAGCAGCCAGATAAAGATAGAGTCATTGTTCTTCACAGATTAATTGCTTAGATGTCTTTTCCACTGAGATATTAGGGAATTTTTCTCTACATGCAAGATCTTTCTGAGGAGGTGATGTCAGTTTAAATTGGGCAAATGGATTCTGTAGAAATACATTCTTTCTTGAGTTTTGATTGTAATGAAACAAAAAGCTTGTTTCATTGTAAGCATTTCATTTTTTTTTAATCTATGTCTTTATGAATATTCCCTTTCTCCTCTGAATTTTCAGCAGCCCAGGAAATGATTCTTAAGGTGAAACTAAACTTTAAAAATGTTAAAACAACGTATTTAGTGATATTTAGTAAAAGTTATGAGTGGCTGAAGACAGGAGAGCCTTAAGCAACTATAGCTTTTCTAATGTTCCAGCTCGAATACAGTAAAGAAATTCATCATGCCCATTAGCTTTAAGATGATAGCTAGAAAAGGACACAGGTGAACTCTTAACTTTAAATGTCATATGAAGAATGTTCCTTGTAGATTTAAACTTGGGTTTAGACATAAAATAGCTACATGTGTAGTTGAAAACTGTTTAATGTTGTTTGGTAAAATACCTAATAAAGTAATAAAAATTGTTTTTTTGTTTGTTTGTTTGTTTGTTTGTTTGTTTCCCCTTTGGACCAAAGAATTCAGAGTCATTGAAAGAAGTCAACAACCTTCACATTTATGTAGAAAGGGAGAGTATATATATGCTTTTGCTCCATGGTTTCTTTTTATAGAGCAGATACATCCCATGTTGAATATAGAAAATATATGATATAGAGAAATAGTTGTAAGACAGGAAAACGAAGGGAATCCACCCATAACTGCACTATTTTCTTTTACATAACTGCTGTTTGTGTGCTTACTTGCACATTATCCTAATCAGATATCTGTGTCCAGTGATCTTGATTAGAAAGCGTTGATGAGATTCTAACTTCATGGAATCAGTCAGATTTTGCCGTTAATTTCACTGAATTCAAGATTTTACTTCAAGCTGTTTGAAAAGCCCTGAATCACCCAACATTTTAATTGAGTCAATAAGGAGTATATGTATACTGAACATCTAAGATGAATATTGGTATTTGAGTCCATAGTCTCAGCCTGTATGTAAAAGT
>VXAV01003294.1:37797-47813 GCA_013399715.1 Alectura lathami
CCCCCTCCCCCTTTTCAACCAGCTTGAATACCTTACCAGGAAGACATTGCAATGAGTTGCCTGCTAATCAGTTGTCTGGTTCTAATAGTTTACATAATGAACATGACATCTGCTTCCCATGGGGCTGAAATGGAAGAAATATCTGCCTAATGAAACGTGCAATTGAAAACATTTTTTTTTTTTTTGCCTGATTTTATTCTTTCCAACAGAAGCTTGCTGAAATTTCAGAGAAGGGGAAAAGTGTTGTAAACAGTTCTCAAATCCCATTACAGTTTTCATCAACCTGTTTTATTTTTATCAGTTGTTTGAATTTCCAGTTAGTATTACATAGTTTTCTGTGGATTATGACTTTTGAGAAGTTTCTTGGGTGCTTTTCCTTGTAAATTGAGCTAATTTTTACATCTAAGATGAGAAGATATTTTGGAGGGAGAATCCCAATGGGCTTGCTGTCCTTTGGTGAAACAGAATGCATCAACTGACGTCAAAAGCTCAAGGCAGTGCCAGAAGTTCAAAGATGCCAAAAAGATTATTTTACTTTCTCATCCTTAGACTTAAAAAACAAAACAAAACAACAACAAAAAAAGCACATTACTTTTGTAATAAATATAGCTATTTTTCACTGTTATACATAGAAATTGCTGTTTAAGGTGAACTGGTTCTGAAATACAACAAACAAAGCTCAATACAGCTTCCTGGGTTATTTTCACTTCTTCGCTTTTTCTGGTCTACACTTTCCTGCACCATCTCTGTTTTCTTTACTCCCTTGTCCACAGAATTTTACCAAAATTTTTACTCCTAGAATGCTTTAATACCTGTTATGCGTCACCAAAATTTCTGTTTTCTCTTTGCCTTGTTTCCTCCAGTTTTCCCCTCAGTATTTATTATTCCTTCCATTGCATTCCCCTTTCTCATTGTCTCTGTTCTCCTTGGACTGTCCCACTAGCTACCTTATTCTGTTCTCTACTTGAAAAAGCATGTGCCTCCTGATGAAGGCTGGTGATATCTCAAATGAGAATATGGGATAAAGCGTCTGCAGAACATGCCCTGCTTATCTGTAGACCCAACAGGTGAAGCAGGTATTAAAGCACAGCAAAGAAATGATTAAGACAAATAAGCTATACACAGGTAGGCAGTAATAAATTAGAATACCAGTACATGGTTAAAAAATTAGAATGTGTGAGCTTCTACTGAGAGATTAGTTTATGCAGAAGGGATGAAGGAAAAGCTGTTGTGTTCAGCTGGCCCAGAGATAGAACAAAACTAGAAAGAAACATGCTGCTATGTGCTTTTTCTTGCTGTTAAAGCAATAGAGAACCTGCACTGCTTATCCCAGAACTCATCAACTACAGGCAGCTGCACCTGAACCTCTGACCTTAATTTAACTTGACTGCGCTAAACTGTGGCTGATGAGCCACTGAAGAGGTTTAATCTCAGAGTGCCAGCTAGCAAAAGCTGTTGCTGTAAGATTTACTATTTGAAAAACTACACTCTTCTGTCTGTAAGTGACTGCTGAGTCAAATGCATGTAATTCAAAAATGGACTAAAGTTCCATGAGCACATCTAACTACTTCCTTTCTCCACAGTGAAATACCTTGGACCAGATCCAGTTTTCTACTGAAACAACTAAATTACATGAAAGATCTTATTATAGCTTTTAAATGTATTAGACTCTTTAGATGAAGTCTTTTTTATTATTATTATTATTTTTTTTTTTAATAAATACTGCCACACAGGGGCAAGAACACACGATTACTGGTTGGGAAACTGCCTCCAGAAAGAAACCCTTTTTCTCATTTAGTGATACTAACACCAGAATTGGAGGCACTGTCCTCAAGGTCACTCTTTTTTCCCTTTCCAAATCCCTTTGAAGATCTACATCTACAAGTAACTAGAACTATGTATTTGTAGGGGAACTTGTAATTTGCTCCATATATCTTCTATTTACAGCGTTTTATGGATGCAGTATTTTTGTCTGGTTAATTTTATAATTGAGATATAAATAATCCTTATTTACTAGTTATTCGTTACATTTTGTTTCTCTGTCTCACTAGAAATCACACTCATGAGCTGTGCAGCCTTTGAACAGCAGAGGAGTGTTCTTTCCTGCATTAGGAGCACAGAAACAAAACCCAGACTTTTATTCAGGTCCTCCGAGGTAATGTGATCAGACTGCTCAGATTGCAGTGTAGCCAGAATTCAGCCAGATATTAGTCTGGAATGATGTGTTCATTATGTAATACTAAATGTCAGACGTCAGATCAGGTTTAGTTCTTGAGTGTTATCTTCTGCTGCGTTGTAGTCCTGAGAGTCCCCTTATCTAAGCTGGGTAACTCCTCCTTTATTGTATTATGTTGTAAGGATTTTTTAAATAACGATTTTTGTGGCGTACACAATGATTATTTTTGTTTCTTCCCTTGTTATGCTGACACAGATAAAAAGCAATCACTGTTCCTAGAGCTAAGCAGGTATTACTCAAATGATGGTGGTATGGAGGCAAAGGTATATGAGAATGTCAAGACTGTATGAGTTAAACAAATGCAGACAAGCAAATTTCACTTCTGTTCAAGGTACAAGAAGGAAAATCAATGTTTTCCAAATGGAGGAAATATGAACAAGTATAAATGCGTGCAAGTTATCTCTGTATTCTCTAGCTGTGTGTTTCTTGTTTCTAATGGGCTGTTGCAGGAAATGCACTAGAAAACACAAACACATCTTGATCTTCTTCTTACCTAACAAGAAGAGTACTGCTAAAGGAAAAAGCTTCAGTTTCTTCAAATCCTTTGCTGATATTTGAAATTCTTTCCTCAGTTTTCCTGTGTTTAGGTTTTGAAGAACGTGTATTTTTGCAGTCACAGAGTTTATATACTTTATACACTGCAATGCCTATTATATGTAACAGCAGACAGCTATAACTTTATGTAAGCATATAAATGAGACTGATGTGCATGGTTAAGAATCAGTACTTGACTGAATAGACAATAAATGGAAACAAGCTGTTTCAGCTGGATAATGGGCTTCGTCTGAATTACGTCTAGTTTAATTCTTAAAAGTGCTCTGTATGATGTGTGCCCAGTACTGGAACTGAACTAATAGAATAGCTGTCATTTTCTGACGAGGTTAGCTATTCTATGAGCTGTTGTTTGAAACATCATTTGTAGAAGAGGAATGAGACTACAGAAGAAATATTGCAAATTAAACAGAGTGACATATAGCCTGAAGATCTGATGTGGTTTGGAAATTCAGGAAGGTAAATATCACTTGCAACATAGCCAATACACCTACATAATGTATTTATAACATAGTATATTTTTATATATGACACTTGAAATATATGTAGTATTTTTACATAATATGAATATAATGTATATCAAACATATATAACTATGTATTATATACAATATGCAGCATATATATTATATATAGTGTACAATAAATATATATATATATAATATATATAATGTCTTGGGGAGGGTGGTATTTATGCTGAATTGGTAAGATTTATTCTTAGACCTGCAGAAAGACGTATGGAGTTTTTCCTCTTCAGACGATAATAACTGCAGAACAGGTTCACGTGTACTACAAAGCATTCATTTATCCCTGTTTTGAACACCTTAGCCATTCTTCTTGCTCTCTTTCTACCATTCACTTTCCACTCAGCACTTTGTGAAACACAGTGAACCATAGCAACAGCTTTTCAGCCAGCCATGCTTGCTTTTATTATGCTCTATCTTCTTTTTACATTTTGGACAGGAAAGGAGAAAGAGAACCTTTTGGAAATGGAATTAAAAGGACAGAGGCATTTCCTTCCTAGAATGCTGGAATCTGAAAAAATAATCTTAAATCCCTTAAAAGTCACTAAATAAAATAATCCAAAGTTTTCAAAATGTTCTTTAAACCTAAATGATTTTTTTTTCTTTGTGAAATAGCCTTGCAAAATATTATGAACATTTTTGCACTGACCTACTATATAAGCCTGCTGCATCCAAATTTTTATGTACCTTAGTGCTTGAGAGTTGTGAAAAGGGAAGTGTTCATGGTTGATATTATTCTCCATTTTGTAAACAGTTAAATTGAGACATGTTTTACTCCTCTGTGGCCATATAAGATGTTTGCTTTTCTGTATTATGCTGAATTGCAAAACTCAGAAAGGTCGTTTGAACCAAATGCTTCATTCTTGCTTGGTTACTTGGCTAAAATGTCTGCTACATTCAACTGGAGTCATGCTTAAGAGAGAACAGTGCAATCCACCTCTTGGTGAGGCACAAGTGTGAAGCTGTTTCCTTTCCCCTCAGATTCCACAAGAACCATCCACAAGAAAATTTTAAATCTTCCCCAGTGTCCTGCACAGGCCTTGGAACACAGCTGCATGTGCAGTGTACGTGCTGCTGCTAACCTTCCAAACTTCCACACGAAATTCTCAGTTTTCTGCCTTTTAAATAGACCCTTTGGCTTAGATAACATAAACTGCATTTTAATCATTTAAATATCTGGCTCTATTATAACCTTATGAAACATGATAAACTATATCTACAGTACACAGTCCTGCGCATCATTAAGATGCAGCTAACAAAGATAATGTTTTAACAATTATCTTACAACACACGTATAATCAAGCAGTACTCCCTATTGTACCTATATGGGTCTTAATAGGCATGCTGTGCTGAGGTGTCTGAAGCAAATATTCTAATTGAAACTTCCAAAAAGCTCTAGCAGTAAGAAATACAACTTTTTCATAACCTAGCCATCTTCCTGATCTGTTTAAAGACACTTCACAACTGAAGGGTGGTTTTAGGAAAGTCAGCCAGGGCTTATTAAATGATTGATTTTCTAGTTGCTGACCTTGGACTCTACAGCTTAGTGCTACACCTTTAATTATACAGCCAAGCACTGCAAAATGCAGGTATTTGATTAGGTAATCAAAATTTTAACCTCTGGCTACCTAAAATGTTATGAAAGGTAGAGGTTCTTTTGGTGCAGTCTAAATGATTAGCTGCCAAAACCAAATGCTTTGTTAACACAGCTGATACATTATCCTTAAATATTTCAAATGAGACATTGATTTATGATTAAGAGATAAGGTTGTGTATTGCACTTGTATACTTTTTAAGAATGTGGAAATGCAATCAGAAATTAAAAATAGTATTTGTACCCTCATACACCCTGCATTTACCCATCAGGTGAAGGTCATTGTATAGCCTTCCTCTCTGGCTGGGGCACACAGTGCAATGAAGTATGGAGCTTGACTGTACTGCCTCTCCATCCTTCTTGCAGACTGTAGCAACATCCATCCTGACAGCACTGTCCTGGATGCCCTGCTACCAGCCATATGGCAATGTGATCCCAGACCTTAACTGTAGCAAGAGCAGGTGACAAATAGTTATTGAATTTTATGTGCAGAAATAAACTTCTGGTTTTTAATATTACTAGAGCTACATAATCCTCAATTGAAATACAGCTACCCTTTATCCAAGGTGAGTTTCTAGAAAATGAAAATGGCCAGTCTTTACAGAACTAATTTCTTCATGGTGATTACAGAGGAGAGCATTGTCAAATATTCCCAGTCGCTTCCTGCAGCAGACTCGGAGCACAACTGCTGTTGCAAACCTTCAAAGAGTGTGCAAAAAGATTTTTTTTTTTTTTTTCCAAACAAGATGTGCACCTGGATTTTGTATCTGCACAGAATTTGGAGAATTTGGGGTAGATTACAGATATATTTAATATGTGTATAGGTCTTATAAATATTGGTGTTGGGGGCTTGTGTGCATGGGTGTGTGTGGCTGTCACAGTGCATTTCAGTTCTGGTTTGAATATAATTGCAGCTAACACTAAAAGAGTTCATTTTTCTACAAGAAAACTGTTGCCCAGTGTGGGAAGATGTGTGCGAGAAATGAAGTGCTATCGGCATTGATTCCCTTTGGGAAGAACGTGGATGTTCTCCAGGCAGGGCCATTTACTCTGAGCAGCTCTCGGGCAAGAAATCCAGTAGCAAATGACAGGAGCATTAGAGCAAGGAGAACTTGCATTGAAAAAGCAGAGATAGGAAAATTTTAAGAGAAGCATGCTCTTGACAAGGACTATTTATGCCCAGTGGAATATGAGAGGGAAGAGTGAATGTTACTTCTGGATAAGCACAACTTTCATTAGTAGTTTCAGGATTAAAGTTACTTTCAGCATATTGTTGTTTACATGGGGAGCTCAACCCTTCCCCCCATTTTTCGCTCATTTTCATGAGAACAGTACTTTTAGAAATTCCTTTACTGAACCTGAGTTCTTTCTGTTACCAGCTTGTTGTTAGTAAGCCAGAATCTCTGTTATGCCAATGCGTTTTCTAGGGGAAATGTATTTAATTAACTGCGGCATTTAAAGCTTGAAGAGCTAGTTCCAAAGTTGAGGCAGCTGAATTTGAGCATGCTGCTCATCTGGAACAGTATCAGTTTGGAAGGTGCACTTGAGAGAGCCAAACTAAACACTGTAATCACCACTGCTTAATCAGATGGAGCTTTATGGCAAGTTAGGTGTGTAATTCTGTCACAACAGACTATTTTTAACATTTTTGCCAAGAGTAAAACAATTTGAGATATGTGCTTATTGGACAAACACTGGAAGACAAAAACGGTACTGTAGGTCTTTAGTAAATGAAGGAGAAAACAGATTATAAGCTTTTCATTTTACCATTTGTGTAGGAGACAACAGAATGAAGACAGCGATACTTAGACAGTCCACTGAATTCACAGGAAGTCTAAACTTTTTGACTGCACTTGAAAAAGAAGCAATGTTTGGTTACTGATATTATTTGTAGGGAAGTATTGTGAAGCAGTAGATTGTTGTATTTCTTTAATGTGTAAGTGGAGATTAAAGAGAGATATAGAGTTTTCATGATGGAAAGCTGGATGGCATGGAAAAAGGAATCTGTTTCTTTTTAGTAGATTATATGGTGCAGGATACTGCAGCAGTATGTTGGTCTCAGAGCAGCATGTGGTTCAATTAAGTATGAATCAAGTATTTTCTGAGTTTGGAAGTAAATTTGGACCTCTCTGAATGCTCAAATGAGAAAAAAATATTTTTCGTATTTTGTCACCAGCAGAATTTCATCCTTCATTGATTTGTAATAGTAAATCTGTAATGGAAAGAAGTATTGCATTAATGGGAAACACAGAGGCGTGGACTGCAGCCAGACATGTCATTTTCTTGTTTCTTTTTTGTACCCTACTTTTGCCTTTCCCTTGTCACCTAGGAAGATCATTTGTCAGTTCCTGCAATTAGATGCCTACTTCTATCAAGTGTTCCCACCTACTTCTACATGAGGAAGCTATCTGTGCTGCATGAGTGAACTAGTGCTTCTTATTCTGCCATGCATCAATAATAGCTGAAGCAAATTGAAGGGGTTTGTCTCCTTCGGAGAGATATTTTCTGTATTCAGTATCTGTTACTTGAGTCTAGCACCTGTCTCAGATAGGAGCAGTATCTCTAACATCACTGCTCATGTAAACTACTTTAAGTTTGCAAAGAGGTAAATGGGCTGCAGAGTTACTTTGCTCTTTCACAGTAGAGAGATGCTCCAGATGCATCTTTGTGCATTAGAACTACTTAAAAAGAGTGCTAATAAATCAATTCTCACTCTTAGTGTAGGTGTTTTGCACTACAAAAGAGGGCAGAAAAACAGTGTTAACACTGAGAAGCTGTGATTGTAGAAATACAAATTGGTATGGGGATTGTGGGCCTGTAGTGTACATGCAACTACTTTGAACACTGTATTTGGAAACTAACATTATTTCAAACTCAATTTCCTAAGAACAGATCAGTGTTGTGCAGGTTAATATGTGTAAGTTGTTTTTTCATCCACAACAGGAAATGGCAATTTATGATCTTGCAGGTACTTAGGGCAGTGCATGCAGGAATACTTGTAGATAAGGTGAGAATAGATTTTATAAGGCTTGGTTTAAGACCTTGTGTGTTTGTTGGTCTTACATATCTGTGTTTTATGCTAATGACAGGCAAAGGAAATTTACCCACAGTTGTAATTGAACAGGATCAGATTTTAAAACAGCATGGTGCTGTAGTAGACTTAATTCAAGACAGCTGAAAGACAGGCACTTGCCAGCATATTTTTCAATTAAAAAGATAAAACCTTCTCTTGCTTAAGTTGCACCTTTAATACAGTAGGTTGGCTAGGCACTGTTTCACAGAGTGTTTAGAGAGAAAGAAAATTGTGCCAAGTTGGCACAGCAGAAGACGCAGAGCATTGTTATAAGAAGAACCTTGACTTTCTTGACTTTGCCCTAATCCATTATTAAGAAGTCAAAGAAACTACCTATGTAAAATGACTGTAAATAAATATATGTATGTTACTATAAAGCAATTGAAGACATCTATCATGCAATCTTTTATAAGTATATTGTAATAATTTAAGCAGGGTAAATAGCTGTAGAAAAAGGCAGGATTATTTGATTGTTTTTCTGTAGAAAGTCAATATTGTGATGCTCAGTTGACATGCAAAATAGTATGATAAAATTTTTAACTTGACTGCAAAGATCAACATGATGATTATCCTATACCAAATAATTATAAAACATTGAGCAATCATTGTTAGGCAAAAGGAGCAGATACACCAGACATAATATTTAAGGAAGACATGTATGTACAGGTATTATTTCAGCTCTTTTGGCCTTACTTTTCTTTCACCATTACACTGGTGATGTATAATTGAGGGATACACCACAATTCCCATTGTGGTTTTTCAGAATACTGATTGCAAAATGATGAATGTATGCATAGTTTACAGAAATGACAGCTTTCTAGAGTGCTGTTTATCCTGGACTGTTACACAAAAAAAGATGGTTTTACATCAGATTCTCAGCTCTCAGTCTTCTTTAAAATAATAAACTTAACGGGGACTGAAAACCCTGTCTCATGTAATGATATTGAAATCATTCTTTCTCATAAGAGTGCTGTGGACATGTACAGGTAGAACAAGAAACTCAGCAATTCCAGAAGAATCATGTGGATATATTTCATTAGATGCCCAGAGGCAGAGGTGTATGAACGTGTGCACCAGTGACAGCCCATTTCCTCCCGGTGGTCTGTTGGTCAGGTCTCCCTGTGTTGTCTTGGAGTTGCTGTAAGTAAGAGTTAGCAATGGCCTGGGAGATGGGGAGTTGGTGTGAAAATTACCATTGCAGCCAGGTAAACACTGAAGAGGCCTTGTTTGAACCTGCATATACAAAAATTGGAAAAAATCAGCGTCTGTTTAATGATTATTGCATATCCAGGAGTGAATCTAACATTTATTCAGAATTAGCTGGTTGTGCACTGTAGAATTCATCACAGATAAAAAGAAAATGGTTAAAAGGTCTGTACATTATTAGAGAAATGTAGATTGGAATGGTACAGTATGCTTTTAAAGGTTATAATGCCACAGCATTCCTGAAGTCAGAGGCAGAGGGCCTTCAGTGACAGCATATGAAACCCTTTTGGTGTAACAGGGTTTGGATGATAGCATATTTTTCAGTATGAAAGCAAATTAGTGCAGTTGTAATAACAAATTATACAAATTGATATTGTAATATGCCAGGAAAAAATCAGTTTAGAGGTAGAATATAGATTAGGGTCTAGATACAGGTTTTATTATCTTGGTTCTGTTAGGTTGCAGCTGGATCTATAATTGAGCTGGCTTTGTTAGAGGAGCCCACAATGAGTGTTTTTCATTCAGAGAATGAGAATTGATCCTGTCTGTGCAGCTATGTGGAGCTCATTTCTTTGATCTAAAACCAGGACCTAAAGCTAAGGCAAAAAAGTGCCACTAACAGACTTCCTGAGTAAGGATTTAAATAAAAACAGTAGCAAGAGCTGTAAACAGAAGTTTTACACAGTTGTTCAAATTCACCCTTACAGCAGCTATTTTTTTTTTCTTTCATAAAGTGGCTTTAGGCTTTTTTAGGTTCAGTGCAAAGCCATTAGTGTGTGAAATTGGTATGATTAACTTCTAGATGTTTGCTAAGAGATATTGATAATATTGC
>VXAV01003296.1:12611-50122 GCA_013399715.1 Alectura lathami
TGACTACTGATACGCTACTAGTGCAAGGAGAGGGATAAATGCACCTTCAAATAGCAATTTGAGTGATGTTTCAGCAGCTGTAAAGGTGTGTAAGAGGATTTGGTCTGCGCTCTGAAGATGAATACGGAGTCATACACCTCACAGACGTGGAGATTGTTCATAACTCTTATTCGTCTGAACCGAGTGTGAAGTAGGGCAGATGAACTGCTGCTTAGAAGTGCCTGTTTCTTCCCCTAGACTACAAGGAGCTAGTCATTGTAGCTCCTCTTAGGGTGAGTGGGTTGGAGATGTAGAGGTGTGCACTGGGGATGCCAGAAGTTAGCTGAGATGAATATCTCCTAATATATGCTGTAAGGAGTAGACATGCAAATATACACGGTTGTGTTGTGTCTCTGAAGGTGGGGTCAGTAGGTAGTTTGGTGCATTAGTCACCAATCCCTTCCTCCCTTGCCCTTCCACATTTGTAAGGTGAGCGCATTGTTTTGCGAAAATTATCTCCAATAAGAAACTTCCAGCCTCACTTTATATGCAAAGTGATGTCGCTAGAATTTGCTCATTGCCATCAACCGCTTCCTGGGAAGAGCTGTGCTCTCTCATTGGCGTGGCCAAAGGAGCTATAAAAAATCAAGCTGACAACCTAACTGGAGCCATGTTTCCAGTGTTCTGGTTTTACATCTGCATTGATAAAGGAATAGTGTGATGGTTTGTAAGGTGGGAGGCAATCATAGTTGCTAGTAATGGTCATCAGCTTCTTGTGGACTGCGGAGCGGCTGTTTGCTGGCTGCCACTGTGTTCTTTTCGGTAGCAGATTTCCTGTATAGTTTCCACATCTGCTTCTTTGTGTGTGTTTCTGTCCCTCTTACAGGCTCCTGGTGGAAGGCCAAAAGGACTAAACATTTTTTCTAGTGTTTAGTTTGCTCAGAGACATAAGCTTGATTTTAATCTCATTTAACATTTTTAAGCAGTTGTCCTCTCCCTTGCAAGCTGGGTATATAACTGACCAAATTGCAGATAGTACTATGTTGAGTTTTTTATCTAATTAATTTTATCCCTAATCATGGGATTAAATCACATCTATACAAACTTGTTTAATACTACACAATAGCTGTAGCTTCAAAATTAAGAGAGATGATTACAAATGTATTAGATTAATCCTGGAAAAATGAGCATGTCTAGTTTCTTAATTTAAAATTTGAAGTGCCTATTTTTATTATAATTTATGTGGGAAATGTATTTCTGGACCAGCACTTTAGCTATAAATTCATTATAATGACATTTGTAAGTTTAATCCTTTATTTTCCACATAATTACATTTTAATGTTTTAGTTATTCATATTACAAAATCTATAAGAACCTTGACAAAATGATATGAGACAAATTATAGCGAATTCTGAAATCAACTGAGCGTAGCCCTCATTGTCATCTGCACTTCAACTTGTACACTCAGCTGCTAGTGAAATTGCAAGTAAAATAATTCCTTTTCACATAAATAGATGGTATCAAATACAGATGACTTTGATTTTATTAGTAGCTCTGGTTAAAAGTTGACACTATAAATTGTGGGGATTTGTGCATGGATCAGATGAACTTTTTAGCCTCTTGTGGGTATGCTGGGAGGAAAAAAAAAAAAAACAGTACTTGTGACTGCTGGCATGCAGCATCTTTTTCCAGTCTAGTGTTTTGTTTCCTACTTTAAAAGATAACAGTTTTCTCCATGCTTATCATAATGCAACTCAAAATGTTATCGTTTTTAACTCTTTGACTTGAGAAAGGAGTGCTGTTAAGCTCATGTTAATAGAGATAACTGTGGCCACAACATTCCTGCTTTGCAGCTTTAAAGAAATTGAGTCATTTTCATTATCAGTCCTGAATAATCTGCTTCTAAATTCATAAAACAGCGGAAACATATCCAAATAACATCGTGTACTGTTCCTTCACGGACTTACGTACCAAAAGGGCATAGTTACTTGGGGCAGCATGTCTCCAAATGTGATCAACCATAACTTGTTCAAAAAAATAACAACAACATAGCTCGTTAATTTCATGGTTTAACTTGTTTTTCCCACCAAATGTGAAGACACTTGACTTTGGATTGCTGTTATTCATGGACTTTGAAAACTGTTAGAGCACACTGCTTTATGTTTTCCTGTGAAGTGTTATTATGGCAAAAGTTTAAGCTCCAGTTGAAACCTTTCCTTGTGACAATGGCCATGCTCTGCTTTATTTGGTAGGAGCAGTCTCACTGAATTCCCTGGAACTACTGGTGCAGACACATGAGCGGTTCTGTTGTCTTTAGCGGGGTTACCTCTGTGCTTTCTATGAAGTATATTACTTACTAAAGTGCTTAATGAAGTCAGAGCTAGGTCAGGATTTGGCTCATGCTGTGTATTTTGCAGGTGGGGTGCAGGTCCTTGGGCTGTGCTGTCTAACGGCCTGGCTCAAAGCCTCCAAATGTCCTCAATGTTAACCCTGGGATTTGGTTATATCAACAGGATTGCTCTTTCAGGAAAAGTTAGCCAGTGGGATCAGAGCCTTCATGGATTTGACAGGCAATGTGGGGAGGGGAAACAAAGGGATGAAACTGGGCAGCCATTCCCCTTAAGTCATAGCCCAGGCCCACGGCAGCTCTGGAGTCTCCTTACCCCACACCCTACCTTCTCTGACGGTCGCGCTGCCGTGTGGATAAATTGATGGGCAATGAATAACCGGACTGTGTTGTGCCATCAGCCACGTGAATAGCTCTGTTTTTTTTTTTTTTTTTAGGAATTTAGAACATTTTTATTCATTGCTTACTGACTTAGAAAATAAATAAGCAAAAGAGAGCTTCTTTAACTGATCAGATGCTGTATTCTCTTCACAGTATACTTAGCAAATTTTTGAGTATTTGGTCATTTCCTAGAAACCTGTGTGTGTGTTTGTCTGATTTGCTGACCAGAAAGCACAGATAGAATCAGATGATATGAAATAGGTGTGGAAACTCGGCAGCAGCCATGGATGTTTTTCTTAATAATGCCCAAAACCAAGAGGGAACTTCAGCATTGAAACAGTGCTGCTCTTTGTACTGTGATTTATGTGTGCCTGGGGGAATGAGGTTATCAAATAATATATTTGTGTCCTTTAGGAATTTTGTTTAGTCCCTGGATACAGAAAATGTGGACTGGTTACACTTGCAGGGGTAGATCAGATTAAGTGCAGTGGTAATCTGGGACTTGAAATAAGTAGAAGATATTAATGACTGAATTAAAAAAAAAAAAAAAGTGATATTGATGTAATTCAACAACAACAACAAACAAACACTTCAGCATGGAATTCAGAACTTACTGCTTGCTAGTAGGCATCCTCTGAAGCTAGCACTACTATGATGCGGGTCACAGGGTAGCACTAGTTACTGTTTTATCATAGGCAAGATTTAGGTTAGATGTTAGGAGGAAATTCTTTACTCAGAGGGTGGTGAGGCCCTGGCACAGGCTGCCCAGAGAAGCTGTGGGTGCCCCATCCCTGGAGGCGTTCAAGGCCAGGCTGGATGGGCCCTGGGCAGCCTGATCCAGTGGGTGGCAACCAGCCCATGGCAGGGGGTTGGGGCTGGGTGGGCTTTAAGGTCCCTTCTGACCCAAGCCATTCTGTGATTCTGTGGTTATCGAAGATGACTTAGAGGTTCTAAGGTTATAGATTAACATTATAGCCTCTTTTTGGTGATGTGTTGATTGCATCCTGGGTTCTGAGGCTTAGGCTCACGAAACTTATTGTCCTCAAACAAAACCCTGTGAATCAGGTTTGGGGTGCTTTGAAGCATAGGCCACCTCACCCTCTCCAGCTGAATTCTGTCTAGAAAGTACCTGCTGTGCTGCACGAGAGGTGTCAGATTTACTCAGTAGCTAACAATTCCCCCTGAGGCCCACCATAGGCAGACATGCTTCTTGAAACATATTTGCCTGTCGTCTTTACGTGTACAAAAGTCTCCTCTGCTTTTCCCATCTGAACAAATTATTATTATTATTAACGTTATTTGGCTTTAGCTATCACTCTGATGCAATGGTAACCTAAATTTAGCAGTTGGGTTGGTTTCCACTTGGAGGAGGAAAGCAATAGGACAGAAGCAATGTGTATCTTTAAGGACTCGCTTCTGTGCCACCATAATGCACATGCCTCCTGCTTCCCTGAATAAAAGCCAGAACAAAATGTTTTGTTAGGTGGCTGTTCCTCAAATGAGGAATCTCTGCATCCTTCTGAGAGCCATCCTGCCACTTGTTCTCCAGCTTGGCCTTTCTGGATGATGATTATGACTACCAAGCCAGTTTGTGTTGGTTTTTTTTTTTTTTTTTCTTTTGATTCCCAACTCCAGACCTGAAGTTTACAAAACCCGTTAGGGTATGGCTTCATGTTACAGGATCTTCAGTATCCATATCAGCTGCATTTACATTTTGCAACCAGCAATCTGAAGAATCTTGCTGTCCTTCCAAGCTTTCCATGTCCTCCTCTTTCTGTCTCAGCCTCCCTCCTACTCTCTCAGCTCCTTTTTCGTCCTGTGCACCTGAGTAATACCTCCCCTTCAGTCCTGCTAGTGGTTTTGAGGCTCCCGTGATTGCATCATAAAGCAACTCGGGTTATTAATTTGGGGAGGGGAAAAAGAAAGGTCTTTTTCTAATGTTTGAATGGCTAGTATTGACTTAGTGTCAGATCAGAAAAGTGGCACCAAATAAATGGCTATAGGTGTGGGCAGTCAGATACTTTCTTTTTGTTCTTGGCATGCTATTAATTCATCCCAGGCTGCGTCACTAAGCTAAATCCTAAGTAACAGCCTAAGTAACTGATCATACAGCAGCTCCAATTGACTTGGGCAGGACTTGCTTCTTAAGTAAACCTTAGCTCTGAGAGATTCAATAGCAATTTAGCAATTCTCACATATATGCCAAGACACGTCAACCTGTGTTTTCTTATAGGGTTGAAGAAGAGCCTTTGTATGGGTTTATCAGAAGCTCACATGGAGTAAAACTTGCACAGATAAGCACTACGCTTACTTTAACATCAAGATCTCATGTATAATTCACAGTGGTCCCAGAGCAACTGCTGACTTCTTGTATCCATACAGTTGAAATTAAAGGGTTATGCCTTTTCCAAGTAACAATGTCAGTTCTCAAAGTGATCCAAATAGCTTCCGTTTCTAGGAAAACTTTTGTAATACATATTCAAACTAGAGTTTTCATCTAACTCGTAAGCTTGGGGATAGCAACATGCAAACAACAAAATTGCTGTAAACTACTAGATAAACTAGACACTATTAATAGCACTTAAGAGCAATGTAATGTTGCAGCCTGGGATTGTATGGGGCTATGCCACGGTTGGCACCTTTCAAAACAAAGTGTCAGTATTTTGCCATGTGACATTTACAGTGTTGGTGTTTTGATTATGACTGTTTTTGCATTGTTGCTTTCCAAATGTTATAGCAAACTGGAAAACTCCATGCAATAACATATTGAGGAAATATGATTTTTAATAACCATATTAACAAGGCACTTTAATATTAATGGGTTTTTATGACATCTCTTTATGGCAGTGGCACATCCTGTCCATTTGTTTTTTGCAGTAAAAAAAAAAAAAAAAAAGAGGAGTCAGCTGGGTTCTTTAAAATAGGATGGGCCACTTCATAATCAATTTCCGTGTTACTGCATAATTCAAAACAGTATCAAGAAACTCTTGCTTTTAATGTTTGGAAATGGATAGCTTTCGATAACAATCACACAATTAAAATCCGCTCGAGTTTGTACCTCTTTCCTGCAACACCTTTTTCTTACCACTGATGCAAAACGGTGAGGGTCAAAACTTGAACTGAGGGGATTTTATGTTGGGTTTTGTAACTGGTTGTGCCTCCTGGGGCTTGCTGGCTTGAGGAGCCACAGCAGGGAAGTTTGACACAAAGAAGTTGACGTGGGATTGGAGAGAGCTCCTTTTGTTGCCTCCATAATGCCTTATGATGTATGCAAATAGAAAAGCAGCTATATAGCTTTTTTCCATGCAAGCCCATTCTGAATAATCTGAGTGGTATTTTTTTGTTGTTTTAATCATCAATATGATTTTTCTTGCAGCTGTTACTGACTCTGTTTCGTTTTCCTTTTCAGACTGAAGGAGTTAGTTTTATCACCATGACCTCAAACAACAGAGTACAACATTCAAAGAAGCTGCTCAGCATATATGGTTTTTTGTTGTTTTGTTTGTTTTTTAACTGAAGCTGCTTAAGGTTTACTTTTCGTTGTTGTCATTGTTGGTCCAGAGAGTTACTTAACTTTCAAACTGTTGTGGACTAAACCCTACAGCAAATCAGTGAGGAAGGGAAAGCAACCTGCCCAACTCATGTCCTGTCAATGGCATCTACACTACCGTTTTGCTGCTGTTTCGACAGAAGTTGGAGATATTCTTTAGACAGTAGGAACTTTTCTGCCGGCCTCTTTAACTAATGGCCAATGCCTTCATTTCCTTTTTCTGCAAAGACAAACTGTATTTATCCTTCGGCATACTGGGGGATTCTGTGGCACCTGCTGAAGCAGTCAGATCTGGTATTTACTGGCATAATTTCAAGCCTATCACAGTACTACCTACCTCAGTTCAAAGTAAAGCCGGATTTGCAGCGTTGGTGTACGACAGGACCTCCTTGATCTCTACGCTGAGTCTCTCAAGAGCGGTCGCCAGCCTTACTGAACTCGTAACGCGTGCAGCTGCTGTCTGCTCCTCCATCGTGAGCTGCGGTGCCTGCTTCTGGGACGGAGCCTGGTGAGGGCACTGGGAAGTCTGACCGGGGTGGAACTCTGTAGATTGGACTGGGATGGAGGATTCAGAGAAGTTAAAAACGTAAAAATGAAAACGTGTAACTGAAGCGATGCAAGTTAAAAGCATCAAACTGTATTGGGGGTACCTCTCTTTACCTTTGACACACTTGTTTAATCCTCTGTATGTAGGTGTTGATGTAGGTACTTCAGATTGCAAAAGCCTTTTCTCCTATCTAGAAACTCACTTTTGTCAGCTAACCCTGTTCTTAGCTGCATTTCTTGTAACCAAAAAATCTACATAGGCATGCTAGGAATGCAGGGGGGATGATAGAGGGTGCTGGACAGGTTCGAGCACTAATATTAACACAGTATTACCTTGCCATCTAGGAAGTCCTGATATCTGCCTTCTACTGGAAAAGTATCATTGCAGCTACAGGCATTATTACAGGGAAGGAAGAAACATTGCAGTTGCTTATCCAGTTATTTTCAAGACTACTCATGCATCACGTTTTCAGTAGTCTGAAAATACAAGTAGCTGTGGTCACAAATGTCATATACAAATGATGCACCAGACTAGCAGAATGTCATGCCACCTTGTTTCTCCTTTGATAAATTTGTTGAAGAGTTTGTATACATTTTAATGGTACCTCCCCAGTGCCTGCTCTGATAGACATGTATGTATTACTAAGTTATTTGAGCTATGTGAGACTTTTCTTTTGTTTGTTTAAATCATTGTGCTAGGTGGGACCTGTACATCATCATTAATAATGCATTATCTTTTGGGATTTTTTTTCTGAGGAAGACGAGAGTCAATGTCTTACAAACGTAACGAATGACAATGTGGTCTTCCTGCATACATGCTGACTCTTTAGAACTGAGGATTGTATTACAAGACAAAGATGAATGTAAACTAATTCCTTCCCTACCCCATGACACATCTTACTTTTCAGTGTAATTTTGGGGGTCTTAAATCACAGCAATGCATAGGCTAACACAATATTAGATCTAAAATCAATTTAAATATCTAATCTATCTGAGTTTTTTTTTTAATAATAATAATACTATAAATGGTTCTAAAACATTCTAAAATGCTGCTTGTTCAATTCTGGAGCTGAAAATACAAATATCGTAGTTGACATTTTCTGTCTGAACCTCCCCATAGCACTGAGTGTGGTACCTGCTGAATACAATATTTTGGTCTTCTATTTTGAAGAAGCCCTCTGTACCAATTAGGAAATCATGCCACTAAAGTAGATGGCTAAAATACATACAGCAACTTCAAAACAAAAACTTGACAATATAGTCAATTCTTCTCTATCCTGTATATTTTGCAAAGGCATATGCAATACTTACATTCTTAATTTAGTTTACAGAATGGAACCAAAATGTATAAATGTTATGTTTGCTAAAACTTCACAATGTATATTGGGTCTTTGTACATTTTGCCTGACTTACCTTAAATTTAAAATATTTTTTGCTATATAACCTTAATAGTTATTAAGCAGTGTTTTCTTTTTGGGTACGTATTGTTTCTGGATATCAAGATGTTAAATATATTTCTTGCTATTGTGATATGACAAGAGACTTAACTTATCTTGCTGTGTCTTCCAATGTACACGCTGTATATAAGGATAAATGTGATGCTGCTGGAGACCAGAATAAATGGAACTAGAGTAGTGTATTGTATTTAGTCTGTATTGATCATGGATGCTCTCCTTAATAGCCATATGCAATAAAATACATTATTTATGAAAGGAATAAAGTATTTGTGTGCCTTTTTTTCTTTAGGGGTAGGGGGTTTGGGGTTGTTTATATGAAAATCAGTTTCTCTCTTTTAAGTGAAACACACTTTCTCTGAGTAATCTTACTGCTATGTGCATATTTCATTCCTTTTAACGCATATAATGCTCCCGAAAAAACATGAAGTCATGGTAAATCTTTGTGGGGTTTGTTTGTTTGAATAATAAAGAAATCTGTATTATGAAGGCAAAGTTCATCTGTCTGAGGAAATAACTAGGAGTGGAATGTTGTCTTGATTTTTAATTCCAGTTTATAAAGTTCTCATCCCAACAGTGGGTGAATGACTATGCAAGTCTCTTAGCAGTTTGTTTAGAGGGAAAAAACTTGTCCTATACATACCATACAGTCACTTACACTGGCACAAAGTGAGCTGGAGCCTGATGCTCTTTGTAGCTATCTTCATCTGCTCACTTGTGTGCTTTGGGGCACAGTTAGGGGTGCCATAGGGGCACCCCTATGCCCTGGTCAGTAGAAGGGCTTCTTATAGCTGTGGAAATGATACTTTTTCAGGGCTCTTTGCAACTATGTGAATGAGCCGTGTGATGGTCACTGACTCATGACAAGAACTGTGGTGACGCGGGGGATGGAAGTAGGTTCATAGCACAGCCTTGCCGAGATCTCCATCATTTAAGCTGAGTGTCTGAATGGTGCACCTTTGTTGGTCACAAGTGAGGCGTGTTGACACAGGAGGAGTCATGATCTCCCAATGTACCACATTTAAATTTAACTGGAGTGAAATTGAGTCAGAATGCTTTATTCTCCTGGCAACATCTACCACTAAGTGGGCTGGTATTTCTATGGTTAGCTTGTGTTTGGGGCATGGTTGGAGGGCCATATCAATGCAAACTTGTTTTAAAAGAACAAAACCCCCGCTCACTATGGCAAACTCAGATTCTTTCTCTGAAAGTGGCTGGAATGGAAAAGGACAATGCTGACTGTTGCTGCAGTAGGATCATCCTGTGGCTGCTGGAGTTTCTACAGAAGATACAGAATGCAGACATAAACCATAGATAATGTGTATCGTGTCCCAGAGAGAACATTTAGTTGCTTCTCATCTTTCTTGACTGTCTCTGCTGAAGGCTTAGCTAGAGGAGATGAAATAGCACCTAGTGGATGTTACGATGCCTACATCCTTGAAGAGAAAGAGCAATTGCTTTAGTCTTTGAAATAGCTCTGGAGAAACACAACTATCCAAAAGTATCTTCTCCTTTTCTGCTGTCAACAGGGTGTGAGCGTGGTATCTTATGGTGCCACAGAAGGATGTGTTTGATAAGACATCTGGAAATCAACTGTCAGAGTCTCTGTTGGATTCAATTCAATTGGTAGTCATAGTGTTAAGGAAACCCATGCATACTCATTCCACCAACAACACAGTTTGGTGTGATGTAGGAGAGGAACATCTGCACTGACTTGGGTGCTCAGGTGGTGTTCCAATGTTCTCATTCTGTAACTATCCTTCTCAAGGACCTCAAAGCAGTCCATTGCTTCCAGCCTCCTTGGGAACCTTGTTTTTTTTGTGTGTGTTACAAGGTTCAGAGGGGGACTGTTGCCCTAGCATGGAATGTGGTTACCTTGAGCATATACCTGTGCCCTTGAGCTTAGCAATGTTCCCAAATTCTTCAGTTCAGAGTGGCCTTGGAGACCACCATGAAAGGCATCAACTTGTAACAGCCTTTAAATAACAAGCACGGGTCACAGAATCACAGAATCACAGAACTGTAAGGGTTGGAAGGAACCTCAGGAGATCATCTAGTCCAACCCCCCTGCAAAAGCAGGTTCTCTACAGCAGGTTGCACAGGAAGGCATCCAGGCAGGTCTTGGATACCTCCAGAGAAGGAGACTCCGCAACCTCTCTGGGCAGCCTGTGCCAGTGCTCCCATATCCTCACAGTAAAGAAGTTTTTTCTTGGATTTGTATGGAACCTCCTGTGTTCCAGTTTTTGCCCATTACCCCTCCCCCTGTCGCTGGGCACCACTGAAAAGAGCGCGGCCTCGTCCATTCAACTCCTGCATTTAAGCAAGCCAGGAGAGTTCAGGTCTCAGATATGAATTTTGTACCCATTTCTGAGTATTCAGAGTGAGGGAATGGGACTCAACATCAGCTCTTTGAAGCGCCATTGCTGAACAGCACAAACAGAACAGACTTGGTCAGAGATGCAAACCTTCATGCCCTGTGGGAGGCAAGTCACCTACCAAATCTTTCAGTGTGTTACCACTGCTTCAGTCTCTCCTAGACAGCTTTTCCACCTTGAGGAGCTTGAGCTAGCTCTTACAGAGACGTCAGGATACACTGCAGGAGTCACCATGTCACCCAGGAAAAGTCAGATGCCAAGAATTTGTGAAAGGGTATGCAAACAGAGGTTATATTTAATGAATGGGTGACTGGCATTTTAGGAGCCCTAAATATTGAACATACTGTTGATGATAGGTATTTCTTATTTAAGAGTACAATTTGTGACATTTAGTGGGAATCAGACTTCTGAAAACAGGACTTTCTTGTAGTATCCCAGCAGCCTACTAAAATAATAGGGACAGAAAGTATCATTATCCACTTCTGAAAATACAGATCCCTGTTTTATTATTAGCCTAACCTACATATCAGACTAAACGTGTTTTATACTGTTTAAAATAGGGATGGAATAACTGGCCTGTGGGATGACTGCGACACATAACATTGCTTCATATGAGCCATGGCCTCATAATTTATTTCCTATTATTAGGCAACACCATGTCACATGTTGAATGTGTAGCTTCCTCCTGCCCCTTCCAGCTTGAAGTGATTAATACACATAAAATGCATGAGTAAGTGCTAAAGTGAATGTAGAGGGTATGTCTAGATGAGGAGCCCTACTGCCAAAATACTTCTCTCACACAAAGTAGGGGATATAAACATCAGGCTATGTTTACGTATTGTAATTGGAGGTAACAGAGAATGGAATTAGACACACCTTGAAGCATCCATTAATATGAATATCATTGGATCTAGATAAGAGAAGAGGATTCCTCTACTTGGAATCATGCTTGCTTCACGTGGACTGGTAAAATTAAAATTACACATTTAAAAGAAATTAACATGAAAATATTATTCTGTCTCAACCTTTGAAATGTATGCTACCACTCCTAATAGTAGTTTTCCTTCTCATTAAGTAGGGGTCTGAAAATGTGGGTGTATCCAACAGTACAGTTATTACTTCCCCATTCATTCATTAGCCTGAGTAAGCTTTATTGCAGAGGTGGGTATCCAGGCCTAATGCTCTGCTATAGGCAATTCAAAAATCAGAAATTTTGCCTAAGCAAGAAGGTCAAGACTTGGATCTTTCAACACAGATCTTCTCAAAGTCAATGAATTGAAGTGTACTCTTGATTCAAGATATTAGATCAAATGATGAAACTTGTGTATAAAGGGATGAATTTACTGTATCCGAAATCGTAATATTTTTGTGTGAAACATCTGACCCTAAAGCAGCAGTATTAAGTCACGTCCTAATGCTCTCAATTCCTTTAAAAAATTTCCTCTCACCCAGACATAGTGGCATTTTGTACAAAGCTGTACATTAAATGACTCTGGAAAGGTCTTCCAGGTGTTCGCCAGGAGGTCTTAAAGATACAGTCTAAATAGGTGGTGCTACATCACATGATGATCCTATTTGACAGAACAGTTACTCCTGGAAAAAAAAAAAACAGTCTTTTACTGGCATTTGACCTGATTTAGAAGTAGATGTTGAAGAGAAAGGACTGGTGAGACTGATGACTCTCAATTAAAACTCAGATCATTTGCTCAGGAGTGCTTTTATCCAGCTGCGGATGAAACTCCTGATTCGACATCATGATTTTATCCTAACCCCCCCCCCCCCCAGCAGCACAGTAATCAACTTCTCTCGGAGTTGTGGAAAGTATTTTGTATCAGGAGACATCAATGCTTTTGGGAAGCTGAACCTTCCCTCCTGTTACAGAAGACTGACAATTCCCATTTGCCAAGGATGCTCTGGGGCAGAGCGGGGCTCCCCCATGCTCCTCAGGCATCGAGGATGAAGGCGGTCAGCGTGACCAAGCAGCCTGTTCTCATCAAACCTTTCTGACAAGCGTTGTCATCCTGCAAACGGACCAGAAAGCGCGAGGTGGTGTACTGTGCTATTACTTCGGCTGTGTGATAAATCTACATGAACCTGTTGCAGTTCAGATGAATGTGGATATACTTAAACAAACTGTGGAGATAAGGGAGGAGGGAGTAAGGGATACAGCAACTGCACTGCCATATCTGCCAGTTTACTTAATCTTAATCTGAGATAGCTGTGAGTTTACCCCTTCACTAGGGAGCAGTGATTACCTCAAATTATCTTGCACTTGCCACGGGATCAGAGTTTAAATGCTGAGGCTGGGAAGTAAATTTGTGCTGAGCTCACCCGTAGTAGGATCACCCAGATCACCTACAACATACCCAATGGCCGCCCATTGCCCTTTTAGTGCTGCCAATTTGCAGGCTAAATATTACAAGCTGTTACACAAAGATAAACCCTGGGGCCATGGTTTCAGTGACCATAGATTAGGAATATTCTACGACTGCTTTCATGGTGATTTACTGTAAGTGAAGCTCTGGCTCAGAGTTGAGAGATTGTTTACATGAGGGCTTTTGGTTGTTTTTGTTTGTTTTGTTTTGTTGGGTTTTTTTGTTTGTTTGTTTTTCATTTTTTAAAGCTTATGTCCTGTTAAGTCTTTTCTATGTTTTTATTGCCCTTGAGCAGTACTTCAATTAATATAATTGCAGTCTGTTATTTATCAGGTCTACCAAGCTGTTTTATATATAAATATCTTCATTCTTAAGTGGGATACAATAAGATTTTTTTTTTTTTTTTGCTAGAATGCCAAACCTGACAATGACTGCCCATTTTCTCAAGGCTAAACTGCTTTTAAATGACTTTTTTGTTGTTGTTGTTCCAGCTCAATGTGTCAATGCAAGCAGAGAGGAATTTCCAGGGCCAGGCTGTTGTGCCTTCAGCCAGTGATAAAGCAATCCAGTATTAATTTCAGATGCAGATAAAATGAATGTTTCTCTACGGGTTTCAGAAGAGTAAAGGTTAACATTTCACCTTATGTAACTAAAGAACAAATATTGAAGTGTTTCTACTTCGAGCAGTTTTTTCTTAGTAACAGACTTGACAAAAGAGGAATGTTTATCTTCTCTGCCTTTGATGCAGTGTGATTAATAATCCAGATTCTGTATTTTTGTTATCAGATAATGGTTCTACTATTTTACAGGAAATATTTGGACAATATAAACTTTTCATTACTTGATTGACTCTGTCTGTATTTCTCTGAAGATAACAAACCCCAGGATTTCTCTCTTCTAAAGGAATAAAGAAAATGAGATTTCTAGTGGAGCAGCTGTAGTCCAACGCCTTCAAAACCAGAAAAACTACACTGCAGAGAAATTCAAGATATCGTAATTTTCAGTTTGGAAACCTGGTCTCTTGGAAAACCAAGCACATTTGTTAGGAGATGTACCTGGAGGATCCATTGCCAGGTTATCTCTGTGGTCTTTGCACTTCGGTTACAGAAACACTTATTAGGAGAAACAGCCAGGGGGCATGGTTAGAAGAACCTAATTTATGTTTGGAGTTGCCTTTAGACTGTCCAGCCACTGAACGGCCTGTTCTACTGCAAATCATAAGCTCCAGTAGTTCTGCTGTTTTACACTGTGATATTCCTCAATGCAATGTATGAAGTAGCTGTGTACCTTCTCATTGCCTGGGGTTTGTTGTTGCTCTGTGGGTAGAGTCCTCCCATGCTGCTTCAACTAAACGCTCCAGTTCCTATCTTCTGCAGAAGCAGTGCTTGGCTTTTATCAATGCATGCTGTGCTAGGGGCCTAATTACACTTGATCCTACCCAAGAAATATCAAGTTGTGTGTGCAGTCAAATATAGCTTGACAGATGTCAGCGTACAGATTGCTGTGGATTTGGCAAGGTTGTTTGTTTGCTTGCTTTTATTTTGCTGAGGAGTGGGTGACTATTTCACTTATCCTTTAGAAGAGAAGCTTCACAAGGAGAAAATCTACTGTCCTGTGAACGCAAACAGGTTTTAGACAGGCCTCTTAACTTTGCCAGCCGCTGAAGCCTTCATCTTCCTCCCTCAGCACTGGGACTGCTGGTTGTGTGCCTCTATTAGCGCATGCATTTAAATCACTGCATTAATCCCTGTGACTGAGACTTAGTGAGGGAGAGCTCTGCAAAGCTCTTTTTGAACCGCTGTCTTAATGCATTAATCTACAAGGCGGCTCTGAAACGTGATGGACTTGAAGAAAAGGGTGACTTTCCATGTTTCCTTTCTCATTTGGGGATTTTCATGAGCCTTTCAAGGGAAGAAATAAAACTGTCCAGCTAAGAACCCCACAGCCTTTACGTTGGTGGGTAGAGAAGCAGCATACAGACAGATACCGGCCTCCCCAGCCGCCAAGGCCCAGCAAGCTAATGGGATGCATCACCTGCAGGGCCCAGCTCAAGCTGCTCTCAGAGCAGTGGCGGTGGGGAATGTCACAAAGCATCAGGCTCAGCTTCAGCTGAGTCCTTTTGCCTTTGTACTCTCCCTATTGAAAGGGCGGGAGTGGCATCCTGGCCGTATTTCGGCCCATACCCTGAGGAAGCAGCCTCCTGCAGCCCTGGGACCTGGAGCAGGGCCTGCGTGTGTCCCTGCAGCCCACAGCTCCGGGGCCAGCCGCTAGCTGCCTGGTGTGCAGGCTAAATAGGCTTCAGCAGCTGCTTTGCTGTGCTTCCTGGGATCCCCTGCTTGGTGTCAAAGTATTCCTCCCTGGCAAGAAGCCAGCATTTTGTTTACCTCAGAAAAGAAGATTCATTAATCTGTTTTTCCTGTTCTGGCTTGTTTGTGTGTCATTTACCCCGTGTAGGCAATTTTGCTTTCCTAATTCTTTTTTTTTTTTTTTTTTTTTTTTTTTTTTTTTTGTCTCGGAGTTGGGGAGGTTTGTTTTCGTCATTGATATATTGGTGAGTTAAGTAATTGTTTGCAAGATGAACCACATGCTATTTGTGGTTTAAGGATTTCTTTTCTTTTTTTTTTTTTTTAAGTTTCCAAGCCAAGTTTTACTAGCAGTTATTTTTTTGCAGCTCCACTGAAGTCAATAGAATAGCTGTGTTTTAACTGGGTGTGCTATCAAGCCCACTGTCATTGCACCTTCAAGCTTTCCATCAAGCCTTGTTCGGAATGGTGTATTTATGTGATAAATCCACCACTGCCAGCACTGATGGTCTGTGAGATGACTAGATGTAGTGTGACCATTAACAAATGAAGCCCAGTATTTCTAAACTGCTAGGATAAGGTAACCTGAGAAACGATGGTGAAGATCTCAGTCTGCATTAATATTATACTGCTGCCAAAAATGGTGGTGCTATTTCAGCAAGGAAATAAGATTCAGATTTCTGATGGTGTAGATAAGGCCTGACAGGCTGATCAAATGAAGTGCAGAGAAAGTAATAATTTTGTAAGTTTCACTGCACTATCCTACAGAGGGTGTAACTTTTTTTTTGTATTTTTAAATGATGAGATGACAATGAAGCTAGCAGAATTCTTTCCCTTTGTGTTACATGCACCAAGATATGTTTCAAGCTCTCCATGGCCAGTTTATGTATGCTCGAAGGGCTGAGAAACCAGATGCGAAAAGGGTGATTTTGCTTGCACTTCACATTGAGCTGTGTTTAGAGAGGGCAGCAATGGCGGGGCAGCGCGGGGAGCAGCAGGAATGTGCCACTGGGAAAGCCAGCCTGGTGGAGAGGAACCGGCGAGGCCAGATGCCCAACACATTGCAGGGGCTTACAATGGCTCTTACATGGCTATTTGAGAACAGGAGTTCATACAAAGCAATGAGAATAACAAGCACTTTCCCATTTTTCAGTCCCAGAGCTTCATTAAGTTTGTGCTACAGACTGTAGTTTTGGAACAAAATTGTTATAATCATTTAATCAAAGAAGTTCAAGATCAGATTTAGAGAAGGAGCTAATGAATACATTTTACAGGAAAGACACTTCCAAGCTGCAGCTTTCTCAGGGAATGGTGATGATCAGTTTCTTCTTTCTAAAAAGCTGTAGCACTGGGACTTGAAAGCTTTATGTTAAAAAAAAAAAACATTTCAAGACAGAAAAATGTGATTGATTGGCTACCTCAAAGAAAGGGAGTCCTTGACTAATTAACAACAGTATTTGCTTTCTTTTAAGGTAAACCACCAGGCAATGCTCTGTAATGAACCTCCCTTACATATTCTGTTTCCGTTTTTTGCTAGATCATTGACTTGGGATCAGTAATACAACATTTTTCACTGGCCCTGTAACCAAACCAAGGATGATTTTAAAAGAAAGATTTTGCATTTCCTGATCAGAAAAGCGATGTGTTCCAAAAAAAGTACAAAATCTCTTTGTCTTCCTGACTACCTATGTTTCAAGTTTAAAACCCGTTTCCTTGGTAACTAGGCTTGCGAGGCTGGTCTGCTCACATGGTACATGCAGAGTCCACCTCATATTGTCCGAAGGTTATTGAGCCGTTTAGCTAGAATACGTATTGGGTGAGATTTTGGTACAAATTTCAAAGGGACTGAGAGACAAATAATAAACTTTCTCTACTGCTTGCCTTGCCCAACATAAAATCTTCTCCTGTGACCTGGAAGGTCTCATGATGGGGACAGCGACAGTAACTCTTCCTCTTGGTCCCTCTCTCCACTGCAATCGTCAGGAGCACCATCAGCTCTGACACCATTTTACTATACTTATTTTCTCACTGAATGCCGCTGTTTTGAAAAACATTCAAACTCAGCTGTTTTGGGCATCTCTCTGCACTGTCGTCACAGGGTGGTGATGGGCAGCTCTTTGGATATTCCTGACTGGCAGCTTGGGTCCCCACACCCAGACAATGTGCATTCACAGCGCCTTGGTTGCCTGCCACGAGGCCCATCTGTTGGGCTGATTCTTTGCTCTTGTCAAAGTCAGTCAGACAGGGCTGTAGGTGCCAAGAAAATGTGAACAGAGAAGGGGAGCCTGCACCACACTGTCAGCAGAGTCTCCCTCCAGTGAGGGCCTCCTCCTCCTCCTCTGCATCCACCATTGCTGCCAGCTGCCTGCCTGCCACAGGTCACACATGCTGACAGAGGGGATGCACGAAGTGGAGTAGAGGAGGGGAGAGATTTGGGGTAGCCTTGGCAACTTGCTAAGCAAGCTGTGCTGCAGTAAGGGCTCAGCTTGCAGCACAACTAAGGAGGCACGTGGATCTTGCAGTGTCACTCGGTAAGAAAGAAATGTGTTGTCAGTGCATGGGGGTGAACCTGGGGCAGCCCATTACTCTTGAGAAGAGAGCCACCGACCGAGCTGTACAAGGAGATCTGTACGAAATTGTTAGCCTGGCTGGGGAGCGCTCCTGAAGACAGAGGGGAGATCCAAAGACAAGATCCCTTAAGATAGATCATCTCTCCCTCAGCCACAACTGGGTTGTGCAGTAAAGAAGATTAACTCATCTGTGTGTAGCCATTATAATGGCATGTCAGGCACATGCGTACTTGCAATCCGGTCTGTAAATGTGTGTTTCACTTTCTGTTTGGGTGACCAGGACTATTTTGTCTGTGAGGACAACTTGTGTTATCTGTCTTCTTTACTTGGACAACCCTTCACTTCTGCTGAGTAGGCATTACCACTGCTGCTCTTGACACCAGAGGGACAAGTAACCTGTTTCCACCATCATTACTCTACTTGAATATAAGGAGTGATATATCTTCAGAGCTGGTTAGTTGGAATTTGCACATCAGTGGCAATGGATCAGCAGTATACTCCAGCCTAACTAGTTTTTAAAGAATTATTTACTTTTCTTCTCAAACTTAAAGCATAAATAGACATGCAGGGTCAGTCCAAACTCCAGAATGTTTTAAATAGTTCTTTATAAATTGAATAGAACAATCATCCCAAAGCAAGTAAATAGCTCTGAGTTATCTGAACTATTTTATGTTTCTAGGCATTTTTTTGGGCTGTTGTTATAAACATTGACATGGCTTTCCCAGCTACCCAGCAAAATGCAGTGTGGCAACAGAAGCGTGTAACTAGTGCAGAGATCAAGAGCAGCACAATGCTGTGTAGGACGTAAAATATGGTGGTTAACACAGAGAGGTGGTGGAATATTCATCCTTAGAGATGGGGCAAAAGGGAAGAGAAAAGAATTGAGAAAGACTGGGGAAAAGGAAAAGATGAAAACTCCTTTTCCGTCTTGTGCTATTTTCTCTTGCTGATGTCTTTTGGTCATTATCCAATCCCATGTAGTGAACCCCAACTTCCAGTAGCCTGGTGTAGTAGTGCTGCAGAACTGGTGCACCACAAGTGACGATGTCTGGTGCTGTGCCCTGCATTCCCTGATGGCTGCAAGCAATGCTGAGGAATCTGGTGCTCAACATGTTGTCTCTGAGCCAAGAATTAGGGATCACTGCCAGATGGGACAAGGAGCAGATGTAGGGTGCCTACTTGTCAGTGAATAGCCAGCCTTATGTTGTACAGTAACCACTCTACTTGCTCAATACCAATAAAAATAATTTCAAAAAAAAAAAAAGTAAACATTTCAAACAATATAAACAATTCTGCTCTTTCATCTTTTTTCTAGAAGTGTTAGACAGCATGCTACAGATCTAAACACACATGGTATCAAGAAGTACCAAAATCATTAGGTGCTGATGCTTGCATGGCCTTTGCAACACCACTGATTTGCAGTGTGCCAGCCACACGGCCTGGTCCTGAGGCCTCTCTCCTCACCCTTCTCCACTTTGGTCTTACAGCTTTGAATCTGTAAGGTCTGTCCAGCACTGTCCTCTGCCCCACCAGTATGACAGGGATCAGCTGGAAGTGGGTACTGTCCTGCTTTCTGTCTCATTTTTACCCCAGTCCACTCTCCAAGAAGGCGTCATGGAGTCTGTGATGAGTCTTGATGGGGACAAGGGTGTAAGGACAGAGGGACTGATGTGAGTGAGGTGGACATCATACAAAAAGAAGAAGAAATGCAGGAAGCCAGGCTGGAGGAGGAGAGTTCAGTAGGCTGTGGGCAGAGAGAAGAAAGAGGTATGGGGAAAGAAGAGAAGGAGAGAGGAAGGAGAAGAGAAAATGCTGGAGGCCTGGGTCTCACAGTGCTGCTTTCCTGTGGTTCTTGCTCTGGACTGAAGAAGTCTGCCAAGAAGTCACATTGTCTGGAAAATGGTGGTGTGAATGAGGAGAAATCAAACCCCTGTTCTCACTGACAGCCTCCTGCAACATGGCATTTGGTGATATCAGTATCATGAAATGGCAATTTGTATGCCAACCAAGTTGGTTGTCAGCAGATCAATCCATCCTGGGCAGAGAAAGATGCACAAAAGAACAATCAGAGGAAACATTTAATATTTAGTCTCACTAGTACCTGAGAATATCAAAGTTCTAAGAGTTGCATTAACAAAAACAAAAGAAGTCAAATGCTCTCCTGGTGTTAATGTGCTGCAGTCCAGTGAGCAGTTCCGGTCAATGAAAGAAGCCTTTTAAAATAGCACAGCCCAGTTCCTCTCTTTTCTTCCATGTACTCTACAGGGATTCATGCCAGCAACTACTGAACTGCAGCTTTTTGGTCCCAGAAAAATACTGGGTTTTGTTGTTGGCTTTTTCTTTTTTTTTTTTTTTTTTTAATNAAAGAGTATCCAGAATTTAGCTGAGAAAAATAGATATTCCTTACTTAAACTCCTTGTAAAATCTGTTTAATTATTTTGCGACGTATTTTTCATCAGGTCTTTTTCAACAGTGGTTCTGCTGTACCTATTTGTACAGCATAATCCCATAGAGAGTGTGGGAGTGTAGAGTATGGGGGAACTAAATGATCAGTTCTCACTTAGGTCTATTTCCCATTCTGGTTTACAAATTTTTATGTGTATTTGGAAAATGCAGCCTTCTGAGTTCCAGCTTTGGATATTCAGCATTAACATATTTAAAACCATGTATAACCCCATGTAGTAGGTATGCTGCCTATTTTATACATTCTGTATATTTTCTTTGTGTGAGCTCTTAAGCAGTGACTTTACTAAATGTCCTGTATGCATAACATTACCTTACCCACTTACAGCAAGGTACTGCAGAGGATGCACTTCCAAAACAGGTCAGTGGATTCAGAGGCCACAGCAAGAAGGAATGACCGATGGCACAGTGTCATTGATGGACAGCCCTGCCATTGAAATAAGACATCCTGCTTCCTCCTTGTCTTGTGGCTGTTTCCCCCTCGACCCTGTGCCATTACACCCTTTGTGTCGCCACAGGGTTTCATGCAGGGGAACAAGTCCAGGAGAAAGTTATGCTGGGAGAAAGGCTTGGCTGGCTTTAACACGGTCCATTGCATGGACACACACCTTCTGATGCCAGAACAAGGGAGAGGGCAGAGACGAGTCAGAAAAAAAAAGTTACGACAGTGGGAGAATAGGACTGCTTCTTTTGGCCTCAGTGCCAGACTCAAGTGTTTGTGGAACCAAAGCCTCCCAGCGCCAGGCCTGGACTTCTTGAATTAATGTTGTTAAACCATGAATAAAACCTTATTTTGGCAGAGAATTTTCTCTGGTCTACAGTAAACAGCATCCATTGCTTATTCAGTCAGGTTCCTGGAATACAGGCAATAAATATGCCTCTTTTATATTGTTTTTGTGGAAGTTTAGATAATAATGCTGGACTGAATCTTGTCTTTTCCAGTCTGAGTCAGGCTGCACTCCATGTTCTTGCACTCCAAAGAGAGAGATTACAGACTGACATGTATACTTGGCACAAATCTGGGGACTTTCATTGTCCCTTTGAATCAATGGTGCCATGCAGCAGTCGCTGCTGGGGTCTTGGGTATTTCCCAGTGTGAAGTATGGTGTGCTTGTGTGTGTGGTGGGCAGGAGACAACCAGAATATTCCTCTGAAAGGTCCTGCTGCCCTTTGATGCATCCCAGAAGCTGATGGCATAGGAAGGGGCAGGCTAAATGTTTTTCTACTAAAAAAGGCTTCAACAGGATGCTGTCCAGCCACGGCTCTGCCAGCCCAGTCCCTGGCTGGGAGCAGCTACACAGAGCTGCATCCCTTCCTACATGTCCAGGAAGGCTGCGATCAGTTTTGGAGTGGTTCTCCCCATGTTCTTCCATTCCAAAAGTACCAATGGGCTTGGTGTAAGGGTCTGCAGTACCAGGCATTATGTCACGTTGCACAACATGTCTGCAAGTGAGGCAACCGCGTGTGAGGCAATGTCCAGGATGGCCAGTCTGCAGGGAAAATATGCGCATCTTGGCACAAAAATGAAAGCCCTCCAAACGTTACACAACCACTCACTCAGAAACCCCAAATAGTCAGAAATACAAGCCAGATGCCCTACATGGAGGGAAGGACCATGTGGCTTAGGGACTGGGTAAGGACTTAAAAATGTAACAGAAAATGGAGTCCCAGGACTGTGCAGGATAGGTGCCAAAGGGTCCTGGACAGACAGACAGAGAGGGCTCAGTGCTGGGTGGGAGGGTGCAGATACCTCCAGCGTGCAGTGGGTGTGTGTGAAAACTTTGTTCAGTAAAATGAGTTTATGGATATCTACAGTTGGAGGAAAACACTTCTATTGATACGTAAACTAGCAGCAGTAGGAGGAAAACACAAATCTTACAAACCACAGCAGCCAGAGCTAGGGTTGTGATACACTGAGAATATAGGTGTACCACTGAAACTTCAGGAGGTAAAGTGCTTTTACATCCTCACAGCCACTGCCAGCCTGCGAACAGCCTCATGCTCTTTCTTTTCTTGTAGAGAGCCACACATTCCACCCTTCTTTTCCCTGACCTTTTCTTTTACTATATATGAGTTTGGAAGCATCTCCTTTGATTGTCAGAGTGTTGCTTGCATTTGCAGTTCTACTTTGTTTTGCAAAATCATTCAGGAATTCTTTATCCAAAGGCAATTGTTTGAAAGCATTTCAGTAAAGCCTGCAGGAAGACGGACATCTATTTATTCTTGTGATTCATTTTGTCTATCATTTTCCTTGTTCTTTCCGTGACTTCTCTGATGACCACTAATTTGTGCATTTAGAATCTAAGGAAAAGCCTGCTTTTATATTTTCAGAAAAAGCTAGCATTATTTTCTATCCTTTGCAAGATGCAACATGTGCAATTTGCTTTCTGCCTGAGGTCTGAAATCACTACAACAATGCCTTCTGCCATCAAGGTCTCAGAGGGTTCTCTACAGCAAAACACTTGAACAAACACTTAAAGTTAAGCCTCTGCATATCCTTGTTGTATGTGGTGAAGATGTATGACTATACCTTGAAATGCATGGAATTTTTGTATAAATATTCTAAAGATTTGCATTCAGAATGGAACTGATGCTATTTGTACACTAAGAGTTGCTTTTAACTTGAAGTGGGTTTTCAGCTGATAGCAAAAATCTCTCATCATTCAATACTCCACAGGAGGAAAAACAATAAGCTCCTCAAAGCCAAGCTTCCAACTGGAAACTATTTTTTTTTCCTTCTTACAAAACATGAAAAATTAAGAAAATTGCTAGACCAGTATCCCTAGGTCTAAACTAAAAAATGACATAAAAACTAAAAGATAAGAAATCTGTTGTTTGTTTTGCCTGCTTTGTGGTATGTAAAACAGCCTGAAAGGTCAGGAGACTGGCTAGCTATGGTCACTCCTGAGGCAGAGTCCAATTCCCCATGTTCGGAGTGGTTGAGTTAGGTATTGCTGAACTTTCAGGCTTCTTCACACTGATGTCTCCTCTGGATGGACAATTTGCAATGCTGCTTTCTGTAGCTATAAATGACTACATTAGCTTTGAAGTACTGGAAAATCGCCCTGACAGTCTGTTTGTTTTACCTCAGCACAGTCAGGTACACCTCAGGAACTGCTTTGTGTCCCTGGAGGTGTCTCCAGGATCACCGTGGGGGCATGGTACCACAAAATCAGCTAAGATGCCCAAGGATTGGAACTGCCCAGTGAAGAACTGTAAATATTTGCATAAATGCACTTAGGCATAGACTGGTAACCTGTTTCTGATGTGGGGAATTAACCAGGAAGTCTTCACGCAAATAATTTGAAAGATCAGGCCCAGTGTCGTTTGGATTAAGATGTCGCTATGCTGTTATCTGGGACGAAGTGTAGGATTTATATAAACATCTTTCCCTTGCTGAGGATCAGCCAATTCAGACAACTTGTATAAGTGGTTTCCACACTAAAGAGGACTGTGTTTACATCTTGAGCAGCTGTTGCTTTTTTTCTGGTCCTGTAAAGAAAATAAAAAAAAATATAACAAAATCCTCTTTAATTTCACATTTATTACCCTGCTTCCAGTCCTCTTGGACATAGCAGGTGCTTTGTTCCTCTAGCAGGAAAAAATAAACAGGGAATTTGGCCAGAAGAAGGAATATTCCTGCCTCACCGTATCCCCAAGTTTTGTGAAGTGCTGTTGTGATTCCTCTGCCAGCTACTTCCAGAGATGAAAAAAGAAAGAAAGGACGCAGGGAGAAGGGAAGGGATATTTTGTTCTCCTAGAGTGGCTTTACGTGAGCCTTACAGAGACATCTTCGGTTGATATGCAACTTAATGACTGCCTCTCTGTAACATGGGGGAAGGATTGGGCAGCCTGGGCCAGCAGGGCTCTGCACTGATCATCGCTGTCTTGATGGTAAATGCTCAGCAGCTGCCACACCTGCATTAGGCACCTCCATCGAGATGCCTTGGAGAGTGCCTTTGAGATCTGGGGCTGGGGGTTCCTAATAGGTTGTTTAAAGCCAGCTTCTGGCCACCCTGATCACCTGCTCTGAGTTTTCCTAAGAGAAGATAGCATCCTTATTTCTGCTCTTCAGTGTTTATTCTTTCAAAACATAAAAAGTCCCACCCCGAGCAACTCTGTTTGCAGCCTGCGCGCTTTAAACAGATAAAAGTGTAAGGAAGAACACAGCTCGTCATATCTTATTCATTCTGCAGTTGTGACAAGAATTCTTTCTTTAAAATTTGGAACCTGTGTATTAATGAATCACATTTTGCCTAGTTATTCCAAGTCAGGTCTGATGAAAGCCACCTTTGGTTTATTTTTTTGTTTGCGTTAAATGCCTTTTTGAACTGTGGTGTGTGTGGCTGACCTTTAGAATAAAAGCTGCGCTGCTGCAATGCAGCTAGAAGCACTGAACGAGCGTACTGACGGTGAAATGAAAAGTGACTGGCTGGGCTGAGGTACACCTGTCACGTTAATGCTGCCAGGGGAACTTGGTGCTCACATGCTTGTTTGTTGTTGTTTTTCCCTATAAATGTAAATCTCTTTGCTAGAGAGATTTACATCTGCAACTCTGGCTCAAGAGGCTCCGTGCTTGATATTTAGAGGAACTCTGGTTCCTTTTCTCTGGAATGCAGGCTAGAGAGAGGGCTTACACATTAAAAATGAAAAACTAAATCAAACAGCAGTGGCTTATTTGTTAAAGTAAACAGAGCAAAGGCTATCGGTGTCAGCCACAGCAGCAGTCAGGTGCATGCTGACAAAGGGAATAGAGTGAACAAATAATTTCCTAACAGAGGAAGTTATTGGGGCTTGTTTACTTTTTCCAGAGAGAAAATAATCTTTCTAAAGAAAGCAGACTGATCTTTTACATTATAATAACAACAACACCCCACCAAAAGGCAGACTTGTTTGCAGTAAAACCACTGAACTTTATCCAGCTTACAGCCCTGTTTGGAAAAGTGCTGAGCACCTCAGGTTCAAAGAGGTCACCAGAAAACTAGGTGATGCTCTCGGAATCAAAAGCAATGTCAGGATGAGGCAATGTTTAAGACAATGACTCCCAGATTTACCATTAATAAGCTGTAGGTGACAAACTCTAGACCCATGTGTGGTTCTGCACAGGTAACGCTATTTTGCACGGTCATACCAAAGGACACAGCAATTCACTGACCCTGCTGCTGTTTGTTGTGCTTCTTGGGGAAAAAAAAATGCTTCAGTTTTGTTTCCTATGCTGTCTGAATTCTGTCATCTAGTCTCAGTTTCTTAACCTCATGCTAAATTAGCATGTGTTTTATTATTGTTTGCTCCATCGGGGGTTAACTTCAAGGAAATACATTGCAAAAGCAGAGCATGCCAATAAAAAACAGTTTCCTCTATGAAAATATTAAAAATCAGAAAGAACTATATTTTTATATAATGGCAGGTACGTATCAGGGAGGATTTTTGGTAGTTTATCACCAATAACATCAGTAAGAGGTCAGTGATTTAGTCTATTTTTTCATTTTTCTTATGCAAAGCTGTCACTATTGTAAAGGAGAGAGCCTGGTCTATCCTTATTTTGAATTATGTAGATAATGCAAAAGAGACAAAACCTGCCTGAACAGCAGTATTGCAGTGACTTTGGCAACAGCATCCTGCTACGTACTCTTGCTTCGGAGCCACGTCCAAAAGATACTGCTGGGTTAAATGAAGGTTAGGAGGAATGGAAGGCAATGCAGATTGTATGCTGGAAAGGCCTGAAGAATGGCTCAACATGATAACGTTGCCTTCCAGACAGATTTAAAAATTGTGTCAGCCAATGGACATGTTTCTAGCTGCTTTGTATCCCATGCTCTGAAGTCCAGCCTGGAGAGCCCTCAACTATTCCTGCTGAAGTGCCAGCAGTGCCAACACGCACATCCATGAAAATAACATCATGCAGAGGAGATCTGCTGAGTAACAACAACCCATTTCTGTCCTTATAACAAGAAATGTGACCGTGAATAATTTTTATTGGTTGCAATGGTTATATTTTTGTTATTACTTCTATTTTTCCTAACAATCCTGGCAAGTTTTCATAACACATCTGAGCCAGATTAGTAACTGCTAGCCTTGAAGGGCAGGCTTTACTGTACCCCTTTTCCTTCTCCACTTCTGTCTTCTTATGCCCCAATTCTTTCCCCCTTCTTCTCCTTTCTTTTCCAACTCACAGGGCTATTTCCCTCCTCTTTAAGCTAACACACTCAGCTAGGAAAAACAAACAAACAAACACACCTACACAAAACAACAACAACTCTACTTTTTATTGTTGCACTGAGTTCTAGTAGCATTTTAGTGAACTGAATTCACTTCGTTTTTCAGTTGTCCCTTCATGCAACAGGACAAACACCACAGCTAGCACAAAGTAAGCTGTAGGCATGAGTGTCTAGACACGGTGAGGGAGTGCAGGCTTCCTCTTTTTTTCTGCAGCAGAACAGTTATCTGGCTCATGCTGCTGTACAAAGCCATACCCACAGAACTTCATCCCAGTAACACTTTTCCCACTAGCAAAGCTTGAGAGGTTCTTATTTTCTTGTTGCTTTACCCATTCCCACTCTCTGTCATGTTTCTCCTACTTCTTTCCCAGATGTGCTCAAATAACTGTTTGTAGAGCTATGTTGCCAACCAAATCTTTTAAAAGATCCAAATTTCTCTTCAGAAGCAGATTTAAAAAAAAATCCCTCAGATCCTTCTGGTGGTTGTGATCAGAGCACAGCCCAACTCAGCCCCACAGCTGAGGGCACTGAACTGCAGGTGTGAGCCAAGTGAGTTTGCAAAGAAGGGAGCCAAGCACCCACGGGCAGGGGAACGATGAGTTCTTTTACAGTGCTCTGCCATTAGATAAGATGAATGTCTCTTACATGGATTTCATGTTTGTTTTCAGTAAAGACTGCAGTGAATACAACATGGTAGCGTTCAGCAACAGGTGAACCAGAAATTCTAACCATCGATGTAAGTATGAGTCTCTACAGTGACAAACAAAAGGCTAAGGACTTCAAGGTGGCAGATGTGTTTTTAGCTTTGATCGCAGAAGTTGAGACTTGGTGCCAGTTGGGAAGTATTCAGCTTTTCCTGAGATCAGCTTCAACAAAGAAGCAATTTTGCCATAGGAGCTTGTGGGCCTTATTTGTCACACCTGACTGACCTGTGCTATATTTATTACCTGTAGGTATAATAAAGAACATTTTCTAGGTCTGGAATGACAAAGTGCTCATCACCATAGCTGCTTGGCATCAGTCTCTGTTGAATACAGTATGATATTCTCCAAAGTTCAGACTTCAGGAACCTTCAGACCTGGAGTTCTTTGTCTAGAAGAACTGATCCCAATCATACTGTAATTTCTGTGCTTGTATAAACTACAATTATCAGTTTAGATGTTTACATGAGATACAGGTTTTTGTTTGTGAAGTATATATATGCCCAGAGCTGAATTCTGTGAACACGAGACAGGAAGGTACATTGTCTCCCCAGTGGGTTAATGACTTGTTTAGATTAAATACAGAAATAGTCCTTAGCAAGTTTCTGTTTACCAGGAGATGACCCCACCTTGCTACATGAAAGGGGCATTAAATAGGTCTCAAGTCAAGTCAAAAGCTGGAGAGGGCCAATAACACTTCAGAAGTGTCAAAATTATCAGTCTGATTAAATTGCAGATCACAGGTATCTGTGATGGGGGTCTGAGTCTGGATATGACCTCAACGATAATCTGAGCACACATGCTCTTTGTCTTCAACAAGATTTTCTTCTGAGAGCGAAAGATAGAGTTTCACCCTAAGAATAGAGCATATGGGAGCATCTTGGCAGTAGTTGAAGCAAAGAAGAAGAAATATGTATTGGATTTGAACTAAAGTACATATATATAATCATCATTGTATTTTATTACATTGAATTCGAATTTAAACCAAATAATCAGTCTGTTAACCTCAGTAATTAATTATTTTTTGTAACTGTGTGTGTATTAGCTTCTGTACCTGTCTCCTATTCTCTCTTTTGTGTTCAAAGCAGTTTGAGGGCAACTCAAACACCAGGACATCTGTTCCTCTGGACGTGGTGACACTTAAATTTTGGGTTGTTAATTGCTTTTTTGTGCTATCACCTCAGTGAACATGTTTTGAAGTGTAAGTGTTCCTTCTCTCATCTATTAAACTGAATCACTGGAAATAAAATCTTTTTCAGTAAGTACTGTTGGCCAGAGTCTCCAAGTCTTGCACGGGTACAGGAGAGTGCTTGTGTTGAATCATACATATAATTGAATCATAGAATCATAGAATGGCTTGGGTTGGAAGGGACCTCAGAGATCATCTAGTTCCAACCCCCCTGCCGTGGACAGGGCTGCCAGCCACTAGCTCACTAGATCAAACTGCCCAGGAACCCATCCAGCCTGGCCTTGAACACAGCCAGGGATGGGGCAGCCACAGCTTCTCTGGGCAGCCTGTGCCAGCGCCTCACCACTCTCTCAGTGAAGAGTTTCTTCCTGATGTCCAACCTAAACCTCCCCTCTTTCAGTTTTAGCCCATTCCCCCTTGTCCTACCATTATCCACTTCTGTGAAAAGTCGGTCCCCCTCCTGCCTGTAAGCTCCTTTCAAGTACTGGAAGGCCGCAATGAGGTCTCCCTGGAGCCTTCTCTTCTCCAAGCTAAACAATCCCAACTCCCTCAGCCTTTCCTCATAGGAGAGGTGCTCCAGCCCTCTGATCATTTTGGTGGCCCTCCTCTGGACCCGCTCCAACAGCTCCACATCCCCTCTGCACTGGAGGCCCCAGGCCTGGACACAGTACTCCAGGTGAGGCCTTCCAAGGGCAGAGTAGAGGGGGACGATCACCTCCCTCTCCCTGCTGGCCACCCCTCTCTTGATGCAGCCCAGGATGCCATTGGCCTTCCTGGCTGCGAGAACGCACTGCCGGCTCATGGCCAGCTTTTCGTCAATCACAACACCCAAGTCCTTCTCCGCAGGGCTGCTCTCAAGGAGTTCTTCTCCCAGTCTGTACACATACCTGGGAACCCATGCCCCTGAAGAGACTGGAGATTGGAATTGGAATAGGAAACAAAGATGTTTCAAAGAACCAGTCTTACAGGAAACAAATTATCATAGTAAGAGAATCTTACTTAAAATCTCAAATGCAAGGTAAAATAAGCAAATAAAAAGCAGTGCAGTACAGACTAGTTGTTATTAGCATATATAGCAATAAAAAAAAAAAAAGAAAAGAATATTTGTTCTAGAAATTGATATGACATTTAGGATGAATGCTACCTAGCTTAACCTCAGTTCAGAGTCTAAGTTTCAAGAAGGTTTTAGGGCATTTGCAGAAGGGAGTCTAAAGAGGAATGCATATTCAGTGCCAGAGGGGACAGATCTCTTGTCTACAGTCAGATCTGCTTCCTGACCTTCACCCACCAAAAGCCCCCAGTCTGCTTTCAAATTCTGGATGTTCTCAAAACCAGTGCTTTGCAGAAATACATCGTATTTCTTAGTGTGATGACTAAAGCTCAGTCAGGCACACTCTGTTTACAATTGCTACTCATGCTTTGCTAAGCTGCTGCTGATATTGTTATCTCAAATTGTTTCTAATGCTATCTTGCACTATTCAATAAGGTCTATTAAAGGAGTTCAGATTCAATTTTTGATCTGTACTTGAACCTTAGTAAAATCCTTTTGGAAAGCTTCTGTGGAGTTTAGTGTTCATTTTCTCTGTCTATCAGAACAGGTCTGTCTAGCTCTTCCCAGAGCTTCCATGGAGTCATAGGAGGGTTTGTAATTTTTATGAATACGATCCATAGTAGTGCATAGTAGTGACATTAGAAAGGATAAAAAAGATCAAAGACACGCTCCTTAATGCTTTAGTATCCCTGTAAGCTAGGTGGAATTCAAGAAAGGAAGTGTCTGCAAGGTTATTTCATTTATCTTGGAAGAAGTTCTTGGAAGAATTTCTTTTCCTATTTCCAAAGATGTACATGGGCTGCAGGTTTGAACTATTGTGGGCATTCTTGGGCTATGAAGATTTATTTTTCAAGCACCAAGAAATATTCAAGTCCTCACCAAAAGCTAGAAACGGTATAAAGTATGTGCTACCAAAACTTCCAAGTGAAGAGGAAAAAAAAAAAAAAAAAAGCAGCTGCAACTGTGTGGTTCACAGATTTATTTTTCTAATGCTACTGATTTGACAAGGAGAGCACTCAGACGCTTTCAGTGATGGGGAATTGCATAAAACACTGAGGCTGTCAGCACTGGTATGAAGGTGTACTGTTACCACAGTATTGCTTTGTGCAGAAATGCAATAGAATTAACTTTTTGACATAAGACAAGTAAGATGTTAACCATGTGGGGGCACGTGGATATCACCTAGTTACTTTGGGTGATAGCTAGTTCACTACAGGATTTTAGGGAGATGTGTAACTGAAGGTAATTTTGTAGAGGAGGAGGTGGTAAAAGCCATTCTAATTGTGACTGGGAGAGAAGTTTTGCTGTGTTTTGTAGATGACTAATGAAAGCAAGTTCTACTGCTGCTTTCTGGTTCATTCCATCTCAAATCTTCCTGTATTTATAAATATATCATGTTAGATACCTTGTTATAAGATAAAGTTTCTGTGTTTATGAATATAAATCCCCAGAGAAGATAGGGATAGAAAAAATTAAGAAACAGAGGTAAGACTGAACATTCAGAAAGTAAGAGCAAAGATGTGAGAGGAGGAACACAGAAAGATTATACTCTGGCCATCTTCTTGAAGGAGATGTTCAGGAGAGTGTTAGCAGGAAATTACAATACTGCTATGAAATTTTAAAAACCAGACAAAAAAAAAAATAACAACAGATTTTGAAACTAGGTTTTGTACCATTTTGAATTAACAACTATAGAATTCTACTGACTTAATCTAGGTATGTAAACAATGAAGGAAATAAATCCATCACATTTCTCCTTTAAATAAAAAGCATGATTTCCTTTGCTTGCACAATATCCTTCAATTTTATTTTATTTTTTTCCCTCCTCACAGGGTCTATAGACTGTATTTAAAACAGTTTTCTATCTTTTTCTATAACTTTGTCCTTTTTCCCTTTCCCATAACTCACAATCAACCCTGACTCCATATCCAAGAACAATTGGGATTGTTTGATGAAATCAATAGGAACGTTTTATTGCTTGTTATTCCTTATCAGGGCTTCTTTATTACCTTATTCCTAACTGTGCTGCTGTCATATGATTTTATTTTATTTTTTTAATTAGCTGACTTATAACCAACCATGTAAATTGTCTGGTTGGTTCCTTTTCCACTTGGTCAAAGGCAAATTCAAATAGAAGTGCTTAAAAAAATTGCTTTGTGCAGGTAACAAAAAGAGCTTCTTTCATTACTCCTGGATGGAGGAGGGTGGATAGAAGAAACAAATGTCAGGGATTTTCCTTCCTTTGAGACTTTGTTCCTCGTTTTGGATACCCAGAGCACACCCTGATAAGGAAGACAGGTTTTACTGCTGGTTTATAAAGGATGTGTTCCCACATGTACAGAGCATCTCTTCTCCTATAAGGTGTGAAGAAATGGGACAGATATGCCTGAACTGAAATCGAGTCATAACTCTGGCAGTCACTGGTAAGAGTCACTACTTCTGTGTGTTCATCATCTTACAGAGTTCAAAGATACTTACAGTGAGATAAAGGGAAATCTTGTCCCTTTAAAGCCTAAAGGAGCTTTGCTGCTGATTTGACTCGAGTCAGGATTTCACCTTGTGTATTTAACCTGTTGAATGTCCTAAACTGCACTACAGAGCAGATGCTTTCCAGTCTCTCTGGTGGCTAATGTCCTCAGATTGTGCAGATCCCTGCAAGACTTTAATTCCCGATCCCTGCTTGTCACGTGTCCTGTAAGCTACTTTATTTGAAAACTACTTTGAAAATAGGTGTACTCTGCACACAGGTGTTAGACTGATACAGAGCCTGAGCTGGCAGTCAGTTGGTCTTCATGTGATAGGAAATGTTTACTTACTGCTGATTAAATCAAACATCAGGCCTGACAGCAAAGTCTACTTATCATTTTAGCCTCCAGAAAAAAAAAAAAAAGGCTTGGATTTAATTTTGAGTTTGCCTTAGAATCATTTCATTCAGATTCATGACCCTGCAGTCACGTATTGATATTCAAGAGATTAATCTTATTTTAAATGACAGGTGAAAGTCTTCATATCAGGCATCTGGTACATATCTATCTGTGCAGTGAGTCTCCAAATGAATTCTTTCTGGATAATTAACAGATTTCAAGGCACTGACACAGTGATAGTAATTCATTCCAGAGTTCAGATACGTACTTGATTGACTTTAATTTAAATATGTTGAGGTAATAATAATAATAAATTCTGTAACTCAGGCATCGTAAGAGCTTAAAAACAAGTGTCAGTTTGTGCTGCACCTCCCAGCAGATTAGTTTTCTAATGTAGACACATTAGAAAATTTCATTAGAAATGTAGATTTCTAATGAAATTGCAGTGACGAAGCTGTAATTTGGTTTATCTGCCAAATGTTCTTATTCTTATTTACATTAAAAGCTTCAGCTGAAACTGACACCTATTAGAAATTTCCAAAATACATGCCAGATTTATACAACACACAGAGAGAATGAGACATTTTTAATTCAAGATGGAGATTCTTGCTCATCGTGAGTCCGTCTCAGTCATTTCATCCTAATGAGCTTCTTTTAATACGTAGTAATAACTGTACTGATTATACAGTATGGTTTGTGTTCTCAGGGCCTGAGAATACCAGACCTCCTGTCACAAGGCTGAGTTTGTCTAACGGCTTGGCTATTAACAACACCTAGGGGTCACTTCACCGTTTCTTCCTCTGAGCAGACAAGGAGGGACGTGGCAGGGTGGTGGTGATGTTGGGTCTCAAAAAGGACTTTGGTACTTTGTCACGTGATCTCCAATCTTTGAGAGGGTGCCAGACACCTGCTGGCCGCAGTGGTGGACCCTCTAGATATTGGGAGCAGAAAAAATCATTTACCAGCAAGTGTGAAAATTCTCTGCACTTGTCCTAGGTGCATAGTGGGTCACTATACTGACCATCAAAGTGCATTTTTCTTACTCGCTTTTTAGACCTAACCTGCTATTTTATATTTCACTTCATTCCAGTATGACTGACAGGAAGCAACATTTCCATATATGCATAACACTACTTTAGCCATCTTGTGCCCTGTCTTTTACTCAACAGAAGAGAAAGAGGTTGTACTGGAGTGCCTGTTTTTGGTGGCAAGTGTGTGGAGGTCTGCTTTGTGACACCGACTGGTACTCAACATGGTGTGGATGCTGGCCACAGGTAGGGCTCCTGGAGATGTCTAACACTTCTTCCTTTGAATGGCAGGATACACCTTTACAGGAATGAAACAGCAAGCTTCTCAGTTACCATGGCTCCAGCTTAACCCTTACCATTGCTTTACCCTATACCCACTCCCACTTACTAGTTCCAGAGCAGTCTCTATTAGTAAACATGTCCTCTGTTTAGGAACCCTTGGGCAAACTGGGAGGCTTGTTAGTAAAAGCCCTATGTGGCCTTTTGGAAAATATTTTACTTATTAACAAAGGTAAAGGACAGATACAAAAATGAGGCAGGGAAAGCCTCTAAATTTTATCATAAACAAACAAACAAACAGCTCAGGGCAAGGTTTTTTTATAAAAGGAAAGAAATGTCTCAAAAATTATGATACTTGAATTTTACAAACTTTATACATTATAGACAACCTTGAGTCTGAATACTCAAAACCTTACAATGGAAAAGAAATCTAATAGAAATCTAATAACAGGAAATTATATGATTCTTCTATTTGATTCTAAATCTGGGAACCTAAATATTTCAGGAAGGAAGTATGGTCAAAAAAAATCAGTTAAAAAAATGAATTTTCTGCCATGAAGAAAAGCCAGGTATTTTCCTCAAACTGGTGAATGAATGGCACCGATTCTGATCTTATTGATGCTAGGGTGAATGCGAAGAAATTATAGTGAAGACACTGAGTTACATTTACATTCATCCAAAACCAGAGGGAGGTCAGAATCAGCAATAATACACCTGTTTATTCTAGAAAAGATTGCCAATATGCAGTCACAAGGTTCCTTAAGAACTGTACCTTGATCTCGTATCTCTAGTGATTAGTCCAATCAGCTCAATCAAAGCAAAGAAAGTTATTTAGCATTATGTTTGCTAAAAATAGGTCTGAAGTCTTGTGGCATCAGACAGATCAAACTATTCCTCAGGTGGTGAAAGGACAGACTTCTCTGCCATTATGTCATGATTGAGCTATATCTCTCCAAAAGTAAACATATATTTTAAATACATATATATAATATATATATGCATATATATATATGCACCTTAAAAGAAATCACTATCGTCACCTACGTGTTTTCCTGTATTTTCGCCCTACCTGCCTACAATGTGGCAAGTGAATATTCTGTATTTCCCAGACTTATAAATAAATCATGCACTTTTGTTCTGTCTGCTTTTCTTCTGATTGCACGTCAGCAAGTGATTGCAATTGCTTCATCACAGATATATTTTTGTGCAGTAGATACCACAGTCAAATAAGCAACTTTCACATTTCTTCTGTTAAGAAAATCCTCTGTATAGTTTTATTCTTGTTTTTACTTTCTAGAAATCCTTTCCCTAACCTTTTCTCAAAAGCATCAGTGTCTTTAGCTAGAAGCATCAGCTTTCTCACTGTGGCAATTAAGCTGCTCTGTGATTAGCAGCGAGTTATGCAATAGACCAGAATACATTGCATCTACCCCTCTGCTTTTTCTCCAAGGGTTAGTAAAGTAACATTTAATGTCATTAAGGACAGGAACACCCTGAGAATAAATATAGATCTGTGGTCGTGGAGAAAATACAACTGTCATAAATACCACTTTTTTACAGTAACTGATGTGCATGTTGCTTATTACTCAGTCCAAAGATTTTGGAAGTGAAAATTTTTTCACTAGAAAACATTCTTGATGATTCCTATATGAAAATATCTATTAATAATGTGCTACCAGTGCGTGAAACAAAATAAACAATCAGAAAACAGATGAAGCATCATTAGGAGAAAATATGTAGAGCACTATTATATTCATAATATTAGTGAACTTGAACTCAAGCCCTCAAAGGTGTTTAAGTGCTTAACACCTGCTGGTTTCAGTAGGAACCAGATACTCAAATACATCTTTAGAATCTGGGACTGTGCAGGTACTGTAATGAGTGCAGGGAAAATGCAATAAATGAATATTTAACACACAAAAAAAATTACTTTGACAGGTTTATTTCTTCATTAGGTTTTTACTCTTTATCAGTTTCACCATACACCAAAGCCTGGCATGGTATATTAGTAGGATCCAGCTTTCAGACCAGGCTAGACACATTTGTACCAACATTTCTGATTTTTTGAGGGGTTTTGTGATTTTATTGCCAGGTTTTCCCTTAGGCTAAGCTCTGGGTAGAGTAAGCCTCAACTCAGGAACAGCATTTAATTTTTAAAAAGCATTCTTAAAGACCTGGCTGTCTTTTTCAGATCAAGGAGGGGCGAGATGTCATCGATGACATCACTCTGCTAACACTGGAGCAACACCTCTCCAACTGTGTTACTTTCTCATCCCTGCTCTGGCAGCCCCTCCTCCTCCTCCCTCCACCCCCTGATCTGTTCCTCTGGCTAAATGTTGGCAGGTTAGGCAATGAATGAGGTGGCATTTGCTCTCTAACACTCTGCGATCTGATTCCACGTATAGTTTCCCAGGCATGGTGTCCAGCTAAGATCAATCAGATCATTCACATAAGCAAATAAAGATTTGCGGGATCAGGCCCTTGATCGCCTCCTCACTTCTCTTAGGACTACTGTCCTTTCCCAGCACCACCATAACAGCACTCTTTGGCATCTCTTTCTCTTATTTTTTCCTGCCAGTTTGCCCATTCAATATTTTTTTCATCCCTTAACTTCCTTGAAAGCTCCATCTGTCCTTTGCTTTCCCAAAGTTTTTTTTTTTTTAACAAACAAACAACAAAAAAAATTGAAAACTCAGATAAAATTGAATGAACGGATTGATTCCTTTTATGTTTAATTACTGGAGCATGATTTCTTCTCTGAATCCTGAAGTACTCGCTTCCCCCAGAGGCTTTCTGTCCTGCAGTGATTCACCTCCCATGCTCACTAAGCCACAGAGAATTATTATTATCACTGAAAAATTATTTCCTTACCTCTATGCACACCAACAGCACCATTTTTACAGTGGGTTGCATCATGTGATGTCAGAACTTTGAAGATAACAATTTCTTAGTGGGAAAATAGAGAAACCACCAAAGAGCCCAGGGCTGCTTCATCTGAAATCAACAGAGATTTGGACATGGAGTTCAGTGGGATCAGAATTAGGTCCCAAGACAATGAGACCATGTGGGGCTGATTTACACAAACAATTCTTACTAAAAGAAATAATAAATTCTCCAAAGCAGTAAGGAGAAGAGCGTGAAAATACCCAATTACTCCCCCTGTGCCACCAGTACTTTTATGCCATGTTGCCCCCAATCAGTCCTTTATATTGTGGGCAAGAAAGGGAAAAGAAAGAATTTTGCAAAGAGCAGGTGTTTTGTGGAGATGCAGGAGGGCCACGAGCAGGTTCTCTCCAGTCATGCCATGGCTGAGCATGGCCTGTGGGGGTTGTTAATGCTGAGGTGGAAGTTTCAGATGTTACATCAGCTATCTGAATGCCAGCGTGGTCAACAGACTTGACTCAGTTACAAAAATACAGCAAGTCCCTCTGTAGACCTGCCTACAGATCCTGTTGTAGACAGGCCATAGTGGTGTTATATTCATTCTGAGACGCTATATACTGAAAGTCAAGATCTCTCTCCCTCGGCAGCCCCTCACCCTTCCAGGCCAGTAACCCACCCTTGCGCTTATCCTTGCCCGTGACACCTCCTGTGAGCTGTCTTTTCCCCTTACAAATGGAGATGGGATGCCAATCCAATGGGGTAGCTGGGTAGAAAACCAGCAGAATAAGCCATAAGTTTTGGAAAGCTACCAAATCTTGTCCTGCCATTTACCTTAATGTATTATATTTTATTGTGTTCCATTATCCCTGACTGCCTAAGTAAGACCATATTATGACATGATTTGGTACTAGCAAGTTATTGGGTACATGGCTGTGTTTCAATATGGAGAGATCAA
>VXAV01003296.1:55266-77011 GCA_013399715.1 Alectura lathami
TTTTCCTGCAAAGGTAGTAAAAATCTTTTCAGCCACTGTCATGCCAATAGATCACTTGATTGTGGCAAGAAGTGCTAGCTTCCCAGCTTCATGCATAGCTAAAATGATAAATCCCTTTCAGAAGAAGCTATATGTATACCAAACATCATATTAGCATTATTTCAATTGAAATAATAAAAACAAAATACTTGGCAGAATATTTTTAAATATTTTTTTTTTTCTGTGACCATGGGTGATTCAAGCCATGGAAATTCTTGACTATTACACTGGTAATTTTCATCCCTACACTGCTGATGCAAGATTTTGCAGCACCGTGTTGTTGCAGAAACAGTTGTGTAAACACACCTAGAGGAATACTGAGTTTTAGTGCAAGCTTCAGAGCTATGGTTTGGGACAGGGAAGCTGGGAAAGGTTTAAGTCTGTTTTAGTAAGGCAGAAAGATTTCAGGATTTATTTGAATTTGTCGTCATGATTGCATAGAAATCATAGAAATGTTCAGGCTTTTAATCACAATGCAGTTATCTCCATGCTGCAGCAGGATCTCTCCCTCTCTTCACAGAATTTCAAAAATATTTTCCATTTCAGTCTTCTGATCTTTAGAGGAGAATTATCAAATCACAAGATCTGTACTCTCTGTGAACAATGCAAAGGTGAAGTCTGACTGCTACTTCTATTTATTTCACAAAAAGCTCAATATTATTATGTTATAACTTTAAATTGTATGTGACAAAATCTATGACAGGGAGCATAAGTTTAAGTAGAGAATTGTTGATAAATTATTTGTTAAGAAAGGTTGTTCTTATCTGAAGAAATATTATGACAAAGCAGAACAAATGAAAAGGTTTTTCTCTCCCGGTGCATTTTAACTCTTAAATTCCTGATCTCACATTGATTACAGCAAAAATTATATTATACTGATTGATCATGTTCTTTGGAAGGATTTTCCCCAAACTATAAGCACTGCTGAAGTATTAGAAAGTAACAGAAGACTTGGTATGGGTTTCCAGGCTTTAGGAAGAATATTTTATATTAAAAAATTCTACAAACTGTGTGCAAGTACTTTAGAAACCAGCCCAATGTTCTACCTTCAAATTCCATTCCCTGAATGGAATTCCATTCACACTGCTGGAATGTCTATTCCAACGTCTACAGCAGAAGAATTATTTTTTTTTCAGATGCTCAGACAGAGTTAAACCTACTAACTATGGTGAAGATTGTTATTTCAAATGGTAATTGCAATACCTTGCAATAACCTTATTGAATATGTTTCAATACCTCATTGTAACTGATTCATAAAAAAAATAATGCACAAGAACTCTGCTCTAATTTCGATGCATACTGAAACCTGGCGTAACTACACATAACATAATGTGTATGTGAAGGCAACAGAAATGCACACTGAAATGACTGTTAGAGAAAGTAGTTTCTCTGGAATGTCTTTTAAAATTAAGTAATGTTTTAGTGGGGGATTTTCAATTCAAGTTTTTGCCCTTTAGTTATATTTCATAAATATGATTAGCAAAGTCTTTTATTTTTATTTGTTTATTGCAGACAGTTTTCTTTTTCCTCCCCTAGAAAATATTTGATATCCTTTATAACAAGCATTTATAGTGTTCAGTATTTTACAGGATAGATCCCAATTAGCACAGTACAGCAAACAGGATAGTTCCTTACATTTCATTACTGATAGTGCAACGAAGTGCTCTGTTTATATTAGACTTCACATCACACTCATCCCCAAAGTATCTCAGCAGCTCAGCGTTTGAACTTATCTCCTTGTGAAAAGCAAGATTGTTTCTTCTTATGCGTGTACTAGTGTCTTATCCAGTGTAGCTCGTGATGTGTCGAGATACGAAATTTCCATTGCTTCTGTTAGGAGGTTGTTTTAGCCTAGTAGATCTGCCTGGCAAGTAGTTTTTGCCTGAGATGCAAGCTGACTAATTTCAAGCTGATAGCCTGAATCATTTCTTTACTATTAGCAAGCTTCCTGGAAACCTCTAGTATGCACTCAGAATGCAAAAATTAATTTATTGTGAAGAAAAAAATCTTGAGAGCATCTTCTGCTGAATGTCCCTTCAACACTACTAGGTCACGAGAGTATGGAAATTCAATGAGTGGTGACTCGTGCCTGTGAGCTCCCGTTCTGTCAGCAGTTTCCATTCTTCTGCTTAGCTGATGTAAACAACAATGAATCTGTGCTGATTTACCAAAAGAGAATTTGGCACAGGACTGCCTTTGTTTTGTTAAATTTAATACTAATTTCTGGATGTTTTCTTCTGTTTGTGTTGAATCTTTTGTCCATTGCAGCTAAAACTCAGGATGCAGCTACCTAACAGTAACTTCCAGTTGGGGCAGCTGTTGATTTACTTACTCTAAGACTCAGAAACACAAGAAATAGAAAAGCTGAGGATTAGGGAATCAGAGCTTGCTTCCCACATTCTGTATCTAAAAGGAGGATCCCAGTGCTGTGCCAAAGGAAGACATGGGTGAGTAGCATCCCCTAACACATTGATAACTAAGGAAAGGAAATGTGGGGGTGTGGGTCACGCGGGCAGCTGGAAAACAGATTCGGGAACCAGATTCCCCAGGAGATCTGTGTCCTCTCTCCACATGCCCCAGGTAGCTCTCGAGCAGCTTCCCAGTGTGTCTTGAGCCTGTGGAAAGTCAGAAGCAGAAAACACTGTTTTCTAGACTGGCTTGTGATTCTGGTCATGAAGAAATCAGAGCTGAAAACTGGTAAGCATGCCACGTCACTCCTACAGTTGCATGTTTGAGTGTATTCAAACAAGTGTATCACTGCCCTGGCACTGCTGCTAAGAAGAGATCAGAGGGGATTACAAAGTATTTTGACATAATAATAGCTAATCAGCTGGGCAGATTCAGACTGCCCTGATCACTAGAAAAAGTAATGAGATTACCACCAATAAATAAATAAATAAATAAAAGAGCACGTTACTCACTGTGCACATAAAGCAGGCACGAGGATTTGGAACATACGTTACCTCACACATTGCTTTTTAAAGATTTCACCAGCTATTTCACTGTAAAATCAGTGGAATGTGGAAATCATTTCTAAAATTCTATGAAACCAGTAATGTACACTTGTGACTAAATGAATCCAGTGCCAAGGGAGCACTGTACAGCAAATTGGTTCCAGTCTTTCCTCTTGGTGAAAAGCAGGCAGTAGAAGTGTTAAGTATTTGGTGTTGATCACCGCGACTCAATCTGATGAAAGTAATCTGAGTGGGCAGCCTAAGTGGTGGCTAAATCGTCTGTTACTTGGCAATGCTGCTGGCAGATGAGGGTGTTACTGCCTGTAGTTCACATTGTTTATACATTTCCCTGAAATATTTAACTTTGGCACAGTGGGAATGAATGTCTTGCTACAAGTGGAGCAGTCCGAATTACTGGCTTCATGGGACTTTTAATTACTTTCTTTTGTCCTGTCATCAATTAATAAATGCAGGAACAGTTTTGCTACTGTGAGAAGACACTTTCAGGGGTGTTTGAAGAGGATGGCTACAAAAAGCCAATTAAAATGAATATTTCTGTGAAGAATGTTCTGTCCATGATATTGTACTTTTTTTTTGTTTGTTTTTTTGTTTTGTTTTGTTTTTCTTCTTGCCCTTTAAAAGGGAATGAAATCTCTTCAATGGAGCACTGCATGAAATATTACCTTTGTGGTCTGAACGTTCTGTAGCCCCTTGGAAATACATTCCTTGCACCCTTGTGCAAGTGGCAATCTGCTGATTGTTTTCGCTGTAGTACCAAGAAGCCCAAAGCTGTCAGTATTTCTGTTCTCAATTACTTTTACAAGGCCTGAAGCATCAATTTTCAATATGGACATTTATGGTTCCTCAATACCCTTCCTACCCCTCCTTCATACTGCATATGAACACTACATGATGTTCATTATCTGGAGGTTCAAAATGCTTCAGTGAACTACCATGATCCCTCACAGAGAACTGAGGCAGGATCTCACAGCAACCAAAGGCTGTGTCTCTATGTCTCTATAGCCTGAAGTCTGCTTGTCCTGGTGAATTGCAAGGGTGCTTCCTGCCCTGGTTCTGGCCTAAATCAACTACTACTCTCCTGGTCCCCGAAAAGGGCTTGGGAGATTTATGGGGCTGGGGTCATTTCCCAGAGGCAGGCTGGGTGTGGGCAAGCTCTTGTGGAGGCAAAGAGCACTGAGAACATGATCAGCAGTAGGCCAATTGGATTCAATGCCAGATTACAGCTCATGGCATGTTTAATTCCCTAGTAAAGATATCGTGTCCTGTTTAATTTCTGAGACCCCTCCTCACACGAGGGTTTGAGTTGCCACTGTTGTAAAGGAGTGCTTAGATAAGTAAAACCTAATTTAAAGACTCAATTACTGTCATAAATAGGGAGATAACTATTGACACTGGAGATAATGGCAAGTGCCATAATGCTGTCCGAGGAATATAAAAGCAGTGGAATGTTGTTACTAATATAAAGTCATGTAGGTTACCAAAACTCATTATTCAACTTCTTGCCCTAAGGAAGTGCAAATAAATACCTTGCACTTACTGCGCTACCAAAGGACACTGCAGGCTGTGGCAGTACCGATGAATGACAGATACATGTCAATAGTGTCTCTGTTCATGCATATGACCCTGGCAAAGAAGAGTGGACCTAAATGCCTTCTAAAGCAAATAAGAAACCAAGAGGGCTAGGTTGCTGTGATTCAGTATATTTTCTCAAAAACAAAGAGACTTTCTGAAGCTTCAGCGAAGTACCGTTTAGACTGCTAAGCTCTCTGGTGGCAATTTGTGGTAGGGGCTCAGCCCCTCAGCCTGTGTTCATAAAAGTGATTAAGTGGAATGGAAGATACCAGCTAGTATAAACCTCTTGTGAATAAGATCCAATAAAGCATTTTAGTCCTACTGTGCTGATTTAGTTAGGAACTCCAGTATTATTCACAGGGTTTAGTCCTCATAAACTCCCTGTCCTCAGTACAAAGGTTCATTAAAGATGAATAGCATTAACACTCTGTTTTGCAGCTGATCCACATAAATAAAATGTAAACAAACTAGAACTAGCCAGAGCTTATTTTCTCAGCTGTTTTCTGGTGCTTTTTAATTTCAGAGGAAATTGAGCTGAACATGGAAATTACTAAGCCGTTTATTATGTGAAATCTTTCAAAGTGTTTATTTGGACAACATAAAGTCTATACTGTTCGCTAAAGTTCTAACCTCATCTTTCTTCGTTATTTTGTACTTGCATGAAGCTTCTTTCAATGCTAATAAACACAATAAATCTTAAAATTATTTACAACAGGTATGAGTTGAGCAGAGAGCTATCACAGTGAGGTATAATAATTCTTTCATTTTTGCAGATGGGGTAATGGATGAAAACAGTAGTTAAATGGGCCTAAATTAGCCTACATTTTGGTGATAAATTGCATATTCTCAAGATTCTATCCTGCTTTTTAGTTACAGCGGTATCGGTACTGAGTGAAAACATACTAATTCAACAAATGGAACTCTCCAACTCACAAAAAAGGATTCTTTGATAACATGGTTTACAAACTCCTCCTACTGAAAAACCTCAAACTCCCATCAAACTTCTACCCTCCTCAAAATGCAGTTCCATGGCTGCTTCCTACATTCTTTCCCTTGCTTTGCTGTGAACAAGCAAAGTATAATGAATGCTCCTTAAATACACTTTTCATTAGCTGTGGGCTAGGGTCCACCTGGCACAGAGGTGATACCTTGCCTCTTAGTAGCTCACAATAGATTTTCTTCTGTGAGTCTGCAAAGTTACCTTTAAATCTATGCATGTTTTTGGTGTTGTACCACTCTGCAGCAGCCAAAAGTCCCACAGTTTAATTATGTGCCACATGAAAAAAAGAAAAAAAACAGGAACTCACTTGTTTTAAAGAAACAATTGCTTTTGTGCTATAGCATTTCTTATTCAATTCTCAATGTCACTCTTGTCTCTTAAGACTCTTGTCGTATTCATCTTCCCAGACTGAAAGGTCGAAGGCAATTTAATTCCTTCTCAGAGCAACCATCCCTGCCCTTGACAGCCCCCGCATCCCTTCGGTGAACCTCTCTCTCCTAGGCTGTTGATCCTTTCCAGGGACATACCTTAGGATTGCATGAAGCCTCCAAAATGCAGTGGCATGGTGGATTTACACTAGTGAGCATGGAGGATGTACGTCTTTATGTTGGTGGAGATCAATTGTCAGGTACAAGTTTACCTGACAGCATGCCTGCAAACACTTTATTTACTTTTAATGCCTATTCCTCTGCTGTAGCACTTCCTATGGAATTTGCTTTCTTGCAAATAAGATGTCAGATAATATGGATACTTCCTCAGAGTAGACAACAAATCAAAGCAACAGCTGCCTGAATCTGACCCCCGTAGGGTTCACTTGATAGTTTATGTAGGCACTTCCTAACAGGAGGACTAATTGCTCCTGCTGCAGACCCTGGCCAAAGAAGCTTTCCATTAAAATAGCATGACCTCAGCAAAGATGTCACTTCACCCCATTTTTTAACTCTCAACGGGATGGAATTATTTTTTTTCCTATGCTTTCAAAAGTAAAGCCAAACAGGAGGTTGTGAAGGACAACTAAGGGAGCAGAGACTACGAGCTATCATTTTCTTGATCTAAGGAAGTCTACTGTGCACTGAGAAGTAATCCATGCAAGGAAGCTGAGCACAGGGGTTTTCTAGCTCCCACCATCACAGATAATGCTCTAGCAGCATTCATATGCTTCCTAGTTTTTCCTAAAACCTTGCAGAATTGACATCATTAACTATTTTTCATCCATATTGCATCAACTGACATTGTTAGCCTGTACTATGTTTCTAAACATATGTCCGTGAAATCTCTCTGAGGAGTTATAATGTCTCATGAATTCAGCACTTTCTGAAGGAGCTTTCTATTTTCTCTCCTCCTCCTGGGGATCATTTTTTGCAGTGGGTGATCAAGAACCATGAAATGCTGAAAATAAAAGACAGAAAGAAATCCGCCATTACAGATCACATTATTTTATTAATTCTCTGAGAAACTGCACTAATGCAACTGTGTAGAGTTCAATTGTATTTACTGATATTTTGTGATACATATTTTGTTATTCTAAAGGCTTTAATAGTATAAATACAGCATTCTGTGACTGAGGAATAAAGAGGTGAAATATGTGACAGAAAACACAAAAGCTGCCAAAAATACTGTACAAATCACTTTTTTTTTTTTTTTTTAATTGGGGTTTACAAAGCAAGAATATAAGATGCTTTACTACAGATGCTGAACAGCTTCATTCAGCATTTTTCAGGCTAATATGCTATTCTGCTCTACTAATTTGATGCTATTTCAGTCAAATTGTGTACTCGCAGTTAATTAATACAAGTGAATATGAATAAAATATTTTTTCCTGCACTGGGATAATTACTGGAAATAGGTGTGTCTGCAGGTTGAGGAAAAATAGCAAGAGCCTGGAGGAAAAAAAAAAAAAAAAAAAAACCCTAAAGGTAAAAATGCAGCCAGGGGCGAAATCTCTCAGCAGGGTATTTCTGGGGCATCTACCATTCTTACTTCCTCCCTGGTGGAGCTTTGAAATTCTTAGCAATTTCCAGCTCTCGGTTTAAGTAGCATAAAGCTATTAACATATGCTCTGATAAGAGGACCAAAACAATTGTACCAGAGAAATAACACAGCATGCCTTCTGGAGTGCAGAAAAAGTGCTGCCTTCGCACATCGGATTCATCGGGACACAGTAAGGTATCTAATAGCAACACATTCCCACTCTTTGTCTCTCTCATGTGTCTGTTCTCATACACAAATACCTACAAAAGACTCCTTAAAGTTTCCATTGATCAGTCAATGCATCTGAGCATGAGCCATGGCTCTCTGTAGTATTTTTAGGGACCAGCTTGCAGTACAGTTCTCCAAAGAGCAGAATAGATCAGTTTCATCATTAATGAAATCCTATTTTGATTTCCATTTTTATTTAAATTTACATCTGTAACATTACATTCATAGAACAATCTATTAGGAAAAACAAGGGGGTGGAGGGTCCACAAGAAGGAAGAGGAAAATAATACATCCAAAGAGAGAGAGCCGTAACCCTTTCCCTCATACCATTCTCATCTTTCCTTCATCCCTTTTAGTGCTTTTACATTACTATCTTGGATTGTGACAAGAGGTTTTTTTACCTGTCCTTCTGCCAGTTTTCCTCTCTTCCAAATATTCCAAAATATCTCTTTCAATCAACATCTTTCCTTTGCCTTTCCTTTCCTTTCCTTGGACAATTTGCTTTGGCCGTTGTGCATTTTTTCAGGGCCAAAAATGCATTCCTCTGAGCATCCTCTTTCTCATGATCTGGGAGAATTTATGTGCTCTTTGATCAGGAAAACTGGAATGACAGTAATTGTAGTGCAGTTTTCTGAGTGTTGTCCATCTCCAGAAAGATGACCTTAGTATGGCTATTCTGTGTTCTTAAGCCAGGTAACACTATGGACTTCAGCTGCATAAACACCTGGGGCAGCAAGAAACGTTACATTTGACTGATACAGCCTTGCCAGGAAAAGACAAAAAGCCTCTGTATAAGCACGATGATATTTGCTAAACTTGCTTTGACCTCAGCTCTGGGGTGTAGCTCTACTCCTGCAATGTAAGACTTGCCACTGCATCAGTGCTTACAGATGTGCATATTGATTGGTCTCTGACTTCCAATGGTACTTTGTACTTTGGGTCATGTACTTTGGTTTGGTGTAAAAATGAGATATATACACTTCTAATTGGCAGGTTGGCTGATAAGGAAGGGGTGAAATTCTCCTAAGCCTGACTGGCTCTAGGGAGAACCTGTTGCAGCCTTTCAATGCTTGGAGGCCTATAAGAAAGTCAGAGAGAATTTTTTTACAAGATATGTAGGCAAGGGGGAATCATTTGAAACTAAAAGAGGGTAGATTTAGAGTAGATATAAGGAAGAAATTCTTCACTGAGAGTGGTGAGGCCCTGGCACAGGCTGCCCAGAGAAGCTGTGGGTGCCCCATCCCTGGAGGCGTTCAAGGCCAGGCTGGGTGGGCTCTGGGCAGCCTGATCCAGTGGGAAGTGTCCCTGCCCAAGGCAGGGGGGTTGGATCAGATAATCTTTAGGACCCTTCCACCCCAAACCATTCTATGATTCTGTGATCATATGATCTTTGGTGGCGACTTGGACCCCATGTGTGGCTCAGCCCCTATTTTACCACGGCCGGAAGACTGTTGTCTGTGTATGCAGAGTGCACAGAGCTACGCATGATGGACTTTATGCAGAACGGTTTAACCAGACATCCAGTCTCGCCTGGAGGGAAGAATGTTTTTTACAGTGTGTGTATTCGTTCTTTTATTCATTTAGCTCAGTGTTTCTGCATTAGTGGGTAGGGATAAATCTTTACATTGTTTTCTTTGAACACTACTCGAAATGCAGTCGCCCACATTTATCATGCACCTTATTACTCTGTAAGCATAAGGAATTTCAAAACCGGGCAAGCAACTTGTAACAGTTTGGGTATGTATGTGCAAACAGGTTACTGAACAGGCACTACACTGTAGAAGCTAATTTTGTATTTATATGCTGTTTTTTAATGTTTTCTTATACTTTTTTATATCATGGGAAATATGACAACCGCGACTACAAACAAGATAATACTAATATTTCGTATAAACACATGTTGCCTAGCATGACCCCTATGTTCAAGTGCTCCACTCCAGACCTGTTTACCCCAAAAAATCCTCCAGATGTAAATATTCAGCCTAGTGGTGGATTAAGCAAGAAAGAGAAGTGGCTATATTCTTTTTTCCAGACTGAATACCTCTGAAGCAGCTCTGTTGGCTCAGGATTTGTGGAAAGGAGGTTGATCAGCTTCACAACATGTGGAGATACCCCACAGTGTGAAAAACACAGCTTTTCCTGCTGCCTGCAAACTCAAAATGCAATCTCTGCCTCCAGATCCAAACTTGCTCAGCATTTGTGCAGCTGGGATAAGACTTGGGGCTTGTTTCTGTTTTAGACTTTGGAGTTTTTCATGCATTTCTTTGAACTCTGCTGACCCCGTCAGTTCAAAGTGGACACTTTGAACATGAAAGCCTTAAAATTCTAATTAAACTAGCTGGCAAAGGAATGTGAACAATCTCTAAAAGACTGTGGGGTGGAGATTGATAAAACTTGGATTTGGTTTATAATTTAAAATGCAGGTTGTGTTAGGATTAAAAACTGAATCAAAGCTTTGCTCCCCCAGAGCTTGCATTTTCACTTACTTTAGTCATAAGGACCAAGGTAACTAAGCAGCTGAAAGGAAGCTTTTTGCATTTCTCATTCAGGTGAACACAAACTCATTCCTGCCTATCATACTTGCTCAGCATCACGTCATGGCTTGTTCTCAGTTACCTGTCCATCCTGGAGACCACGCAAGAACAAGTCTTTTGTGACTCTCCTCTCTGAAGGAGACAGACATACAACTCCTCTCATCCAAACCGGGAATTGCTTTGTTGCACATTGTGGCTCAAGGAGACCTACCGTACTTCCTGCAGTATACCAGCTTGGTTACATTGCTAAGCCTTACCCAGATTAAATTACAGGTTAAAATTCTCTATGCCTTTGTGGGCCTTTAAGGGAGGGTTTCAAGATGCAACATCACTTCCTTCTGGGAAAAAAAAATGGAGGAAGGATGGGCCCTCTTGCTCACTCTCAGCCTGTGCCAAGGCTCCCACCTTGGGGGATGGAGAGGAGCAGACAGACACACCTGCCCTCCCACCTTCCAGGGCAGTATCCTGCTGTCAGCCACGCTGCTCTGGCTGACACAAATGACTGTTTGCATTTATTTTAGTGGGGAACCCCAGTGAGTAGGGCTAGGGATGGAAGGAAAACTTACCTGCTCAGGACCAGCACCTGCAAAACACTTTCCAGTGTTCCTCCCAGTTTGACACTCATGGAAATGAAAGTAATCTCTGATTTCTTGACTGTCCTCCCTTACCATAGCCCCAGATCTACTTAGTTAGCATTAAAAATGTAACACACAAAAAAATCTCTTTCAACAAAACCTTCTTGACACATTGTGACTCGCTGGAGATCTTCCAGAAGGCATTGGATATCCCAGGAAGCAAATTCAGATAATCAGGTAGTGTGAACCAGCATTGCTGAATAATCTTAAATCAAAATCAGTGAATTTGCATCTGAACTATGGTAACTATGTGCCAACAAACAGTATTTCCCTCTTAGTTTTTTCCCCTAAAGATGGCTTGGACAAGGAAAAGCTTCATTCTGCTGAAGACTGCAGTCTTTAAGGCAGTTGCTGATTCGCTGTGAGAAACCCTGGGTGGTTGGTGCTTTTGGTCTGTGGAACAGTTTGAAACCCTGGGTCAGTGTTTGGTTCTAACACCATTACAGTTCCTTTCTGGTTTCACAGCATGATAATGCTAAGGGCACAGCATTTGCCTCTGCTGACTGCTGATAATAGAGGCTGAGCACTGAATTCTTCTGTACTGTAAATTGCCCTAGCTCCCCTGATTCTGTACATTACACTCTTTACTCTCAAAAGAGTTCACATTTGTCTTCCTTGCCTTTTTTAGAGGTGGCTTGAGACATTTCAGAAAACTGCATTTTAGTTGACTTATTTTCCCAGATTCACATTTTACTCCAGATCTGATTCATTTGCCACAGGAGATCAGCAAATCTGAAACTGCTGGGCTATGTCTTTACAACTAAATCACGCAGAGTGGACGTGCAAGGTGCATAAGGGCTAGCTGGGGCTTCAGGGTTGAGGCAGTCCAGGAGCATAAGGGCTGAAGAGAGAGATCAATAAACAAGAAGGCCTCTGAGATTATAGCCATGAAGATACTAATTGGGGAGAAGGGAAGCCCTGGGTTCTTGCCCTTGCTGCTGATGCTGTTAATCTGATGACACTTACATAGGAAATGCATAAGCAGTGCCGGGAACAGTGCCTTGTTTACCCTCTTACTGCCCCTAGTCACTTGCATTGCTGGCTCTCCAGGCCTAAACCAGACAGGTGGAAAATAACCTCGCCCTTGCCTTGCCTCTGTGGGAGTGGGCAGGCTACGGGGAAGGGGAAAATGCTGGATTCCACCCCGGGCCTGGCTCAGCAGGGAGGATGACTCAGAGCATCTGTATGTGAGGCACGGAGGCCTCTCCACGAAACCTCAGCAGAGAGTGTTTCTGGAGGGCTGGCAGGGTTCCCGAGGGTGAACCCTGATTTACTTGCTTGGCTGTGCTACAGTTCACATCAAAGGCCCACTTCCCTGCTTGTTTAGACCTTCCAAAGAGCAGTGTGGTTCCAACCTGGGTTTCTTTTCCCTCAGTGCAGGCTGGCGTCACTACAAGGTGAGCTTTGTCTGGATACGAGATCAGGGCACAGTCAAGGCACGCCCCTAGGCCTGGCCACACAGAAGCCCTTCTGCATCTGGGTGGACAGCTGAGCAATAAGGCTGTGTATTTACATTAGAAGAAGACTACATGTTGCCCAGAGAAGCTGTGAGTGCCCCATCCCTGGAGGCGTTCAAGGCCAGGCTGGATGGGCCCTGGGCAGCCTGATCCAGTGGGTGGCAGCCAGTCCACGGCAGGGGGTCGGGACTAGATATCTTTAAGGTCCGTTTCAACCCTGGCCATTCTATGATGCTATGATTCTGTGATTCTATGACTATGTGCCTTCATGATGCTGTGGGAATTCAGCCTAGAAGGAGTGTGTTTAAAAAGGATAGATGCTTTTGTGTCATTACCTTCCTGCATTTCAGGATGCAAACTGTATTCCTAAGGATAGGCACCCAGAAGAAAAGCAGTGAAAAGCACTGAAGCCTCAGCTTTCCTCAGCCAGATTGGGGAATGGTTCCCACTCCCAGGAAAATGTCTGGTTTTGTTTTTCTGTATTATTTTGATGTTAATGTCCAGAAACAGAGGCTACCATCCTACTTTTACCTTTTCTCATGGAAATTCAGCCTCATCTCTGCCTGCCTTGCCTTGGATCTCACTTCCTTGACTGCACCGAAGCCCAGATTTCCAGTCCTGAAGATGAATCAGTATGCTCTAAGTCCTGTTATAACATCTTGCTGAGATATGAGACCTCAGAACAAGAAAGGCTCAGTGTCCCACAGTGATAAAGACTGTACCAAGCACAGTAACCCACTCTGCCTATTGTTTTCATTTAGTACTCTGATCTGCTAACTTTTGTCATTATCCTGTTTTTACAACATTCACTCTTAACTGACTTACTTAAATTAGATGAGCAGTGAGCTTCTGAGGAAGATGGTGAGCTATTTAGATGTTTCTGTTTAGAAAGAGGCAGAGAAAATACTTGCTCTTGAAGTCTGACTTTGGGTGCTTGGTCTCACACATGCAGTGCCTTAGGGAACCTTTCAGAATAATCATCTGATGCAAGATTGGTTGGACAAGATCACCAGGGCAAAGGAAATTTGATTTCATGCTGTTAAGGCACCTACCAGTCAATGTTTTAGGCCTGTAAGCAGCCATTTCATGACCTTCAATTTAAAAAGCAGTCAGTGCCTCAGGTCACCACAAAGCTGGTCAACACAAACCAGCATCTCTAACAAGTATTCTGTCCCTCCACCATTAGCGTACTAAGTTTCTTCATGCACCCCCTGCATGACACTTGCTTGTCTTTCCTTGGCTATATGGAAAATTTAAATTCTTTTGTCCTCCTGCTCAGAGATCAGGTGAAACAATGCTCGGTGAGTAGCACAAGTTGTATGAGCTGGGCAGGACTGCTGCCGAAATGTGCCTGCATAAGTGTGAGTAAAGGTTCTGGTCTAAATCTTTCCCCTAGGAAACAAATGATGTGAATGGGTGCCTCATATACTTCAAAGTGCTTCAAAGTAAGTTGGGCGCTTAACTACTATGGCTACCTAACATATTTAGGAGCTTAAAAAAAATCCAGTTAATTAATTTAAGTACTTGGAATTTCTGACTACTAATCTGATGTAAGTTCATTGTACAGGTACTACAACAGATTTAAAAATCCCTATTTTTATCCAGATTTCCTCTTGCATGAGTGTGTGTGTGTGTGTGTGTGTGTGTGTGTGGTGTGTGTGTGTGTGTTCAGATTCTGGAGAAAGTTCAGACTGAACTGACCCCAATTATCTCCTGTTTGAAGCATAGAGTTACATTTTTCTGAAATGGTGGTACTGTTTTATCATAGTCCATTTACAGTTTGTATAAAGGAAGGGCACCAGTAAGTTAAATTTACAACATATATTGTTCCTCAGGAATATCACAATGTTATTACCATCTTCAAATACTATCTTTTATCCCCAAATTATTATTTTTCCTCAAACTTCAATTAAAAATATTTTTAGGCCAAAATCTCGGTCTCATTAACAACAACAATCTCTTCCACGCATAAAACTTGATATTAATGCTCACTGCACATATGAAATATGATGGGTTCATCTTTATCATCATGCTCTTTCTGCAGTTGTGACAAAGCATAATTGATAAAATTGCTTGCACAGCTCAATATCTATATGTTTAATACAGTTTTTTGTGTTTTGTTTTGTTTTGTTTTGTTTTGTTTTGTTTTTTAAAGAGAAGGACATTCCAGCCCTCCTAAGTTCATTGAATATGAACATCCAGGCCAGGTTTTGTGTTAAAGCTTTCATTGCGTTTTCTCGGTGCAGATTTTGCAGACTGGAAATGCAGGAGTTAACTAGTTTAAATTTTGCATGAAGCCTAATAAGTGATCCAACTTAAAATAAACAACAGTCCAAGCTGCATAGTTTTCTTTTTATTAGCTGACCTTGCAAGCTAATAAATTCATCCTGTATTTTTCTGCTACTGCCAATTTGCAGCATACAGGAAACTAATCTTGTACAATAACTACCTTCCTGTACTCAGTTCCTAAATGGAGCCAAATGGATTGGTGGCGGAAGAGCTCCCCAGCAGTTCCTGTGAAACTGTGCTGAGCGCAGCAAGACCTGACAGAGGCTGCTTGCTATTATTGACTTTGACAATGTAATTATGTTCTCATTTACCTCCCTAGCACTTCAGAAAAAAAAATCCCCCCAGTACAACGACTACAACAATTTTAATGTCAGATTAGATGTGAGATATGTATTTGTAACATGCTAAATATATGGCAATAGCTCTGATTTGTGAGAGGGTAAAACACACTAGCAATAGCCGTTATAGCACAAAGGTCTTTCGTGTGGATCTGGCTGCCGCAGCAACGCTTCCCTCCGGACAAAGGAACACACTCAGCAGTGAGTTAATAAAGGATCTGCATTCAGATTAGAAACTCCTAAGCGCTCTTTCACATTTAAAGACAAGCCAGTGGTAACAGTGTACTACAGTATACTACAAATGAATCTAGGACCATTTGTACAATGATTGAGCTCTTTCTATCACTTTTAGTATGCACATTTTGCACACTTAGGAGTATACTTGTGTGCAGTGAAATCAGTTACAAGATCTACCAAAGACTTCCTTTTTGCTAGGCCAAATGCACGAGCTAATCCCCAGTGTGCTGTAGCACTGTGAACAAATGCAGGTGGACTGTATGCATTTGTACGAACTGATATTCTCACTTTGCCTTGTGTGGGGAGCAGACCTTTGAAAGGGAGGTCCCTTGATTCACACAAGTGAGGTAACTGTCTGGTCAATATGGAAATGAATATGGAAAAGCTTTATTTTTTGGAGCCATCATGAAGTATTTTTACAGCTCTTTCCAAACTAAAACCCCATACCAAAAAAAGGATCTCTTGAAACAAACCAGAATAAACTATTTGAATGGCATTTTTGAAAAATGTTTGATTATATAGTTTCCCCCTCTCTGGTTCTTGATTATGCCTGATTCTTGCTTCATTTGCCCTCTTAGAAAAGGTTAAACACTAAGTATGGTTCATATATTGCTCTCCAGGGAAAAAGACCATGATAGCTTCCGAGCTGTGGCTGTCATTATTGTAAAGCATTTATGAGAAATCACACAAGCTACTCCACTAAAATGGATACATTTCTCTGCAGCAACATTTATTAGGGCTCTGAACCAGCTGTAGTTATGAATACAGCTGGGTGGATAAAAAGGGACAGAAAATAGAAATGAGTTTCTGTGTTCTTTCTGGATCTTCTTTTAATTCATAATTTCTTTTAATTAAAACAAACAAACAAAACAACAACAACAACAAAAAAAAAACTGGTAGATGAACATAGTCCTGGAGCTCAGCTCTGAGTTTCAGATTAAATGAAAATGTGCTTTATACATGCAAATCTATGGTAAAGTTTTCTGACTATTAGGTAAAACAATTCATTCAAGAGAAATGAGTGGTTTTGGATAGAGGTCTTCTCAATTAGTGCCTTTAGGGACATTTGCTATTGCACATAGTAGGATATCCTCTTAAAAACTCTCCACAGGAACAATTGCTGGAGTGACTCAGGAAATGAGACAGCTAATGATGGTTAGGAAGGCAGCCTACAGATAAAGATGAAACATGCACTCAATTCAAATATGGGAATATTAGCTGTTAAATAAAGTTGTCTACTGTACATTGTTGGCTTAACCTTTCCCCTTTAATCTTGCTCATGGAATACCCTTAAGCTCCTAGAGCAAGTGTCTTAAATAAATGTAGTTTTCTTTGCACTCAGATCCACACTCAGGTACTAACGGCACCATAACTCAGTCCCTACACAGCCTGGTTCGTCCACAGCTCGTGTCCACCCTGACTTATACAAGGACTCTTGTATATCATCGAGGATGATATATGTGAACCTGTAACTAAAGATAATGTAAAAATCATACAGCACAAGCAATGTTAATTCTGGTCTTTCTCAGCCTTCGGATTAAGTTTGCAACCTTAATATCCTTCAAAAGGTTTGGTTTTGTTTTTATTTGTTTGTTTCCTTGTTTTGCTAAAAATAAGCAGATAATACACCCAAGGAAAAAGCAGCCCCTTTCCTTAAGATAGTTAGTCAAACATAATAATTCTGAGCTCTGATCTTGTGCTTACTAGCAGGGCTCAGACTTCTGGGTCCCTAGGCTTCTAAAGTATCTTCTAATGAAAAAGATGGTGGTAACTGAGATGTTATCAGCTGTTTAGGCAGCTGTTTAGCTAAGCATGGAATAGGACAATGTGTTTTGTCACACATTACACATATATGTCCTCTGGGCTCAGTTTCTAATTCTGAAAAATAGCAGGCTATATGCTATCTTGCCCGTGAAATCAGCGTGTCACCTTCTCCATTCTTCCTCCTACCCAGCTATAGGAGTTCATAGAATCATAGAATATCTTGAGTTGGAAGGGACCCACAAGGATCACTGAGTCCCACTCTTGCCCCAACACATGACCACCCAAACCCAAACCCCATGTCTGAGAGCGGTGTCCAAACGTTCCTTGAGCTCCGGCAGCTCGGGGCTGTGCCCACTGCCCTGGGGAGCCTGTTCCGTGCCCACCACCCCCTGGTGCAGAACCTTCTCCTAACCCCCAGCCTGACCCTCCCCTGATGCAGCTCCATGCCGTTCCCTCGGGTCCTGTCACTGTCCCCAGAGAGCAGAGCTCAGCGCCTGCCCCTCCGCTCCCCTGGGAGGAAGCTGTAGGCCGCCATGAGGCCTCCCCTCAGCCTGCTCTGCTCTGGGCTGAACAAACCAAGGGACCTCAGCTGCTCCTCATACCTGTTGCCCTCCGGACCCTTCCCCATCTTCATAGCCCTTCTTTGGATGCTCTCTAATAGTTTTATGTCCTTCTGATATCCTGGTGCCCAGAACTGCACACAGTGCTCAAAGTGAAGGAGTGGGAGTACTGCAGCTCACCCTCTGTGACAGGAACTGTCTCTTCCATTTGAGTGCAGTAATCCTTCTTGCAAGCAAAAGTCTTGTAGCATTTCCTGAAGTTAAATTGCTGTGTGAGAAGGTGCAAACACTGTTTGACCATATGAAAGACCTACAATGAAAAGCTCGGTCAAAATGGACTCTTCAGTTCATCCAAAGATGCTTCACTCCATCACAATCCTCATCAACTCAATACAGTCCTCATGAGCTCAAAATTGCCCAGATTCTTTTATGACAACAAATCTTTTTCTTAAGGATAGCAAAAGACAGCTGAACAACACAACTTGAATGCATTTTAAGCCTTTACTCTGAAGTATGTGAAAGAGATTAGAGATTGACAATGAAGTGACTTGAAAATTATTTTCTAAACAGGGAAAAATACGTATTTGCATGATACTGTTCTTGGAAACTGTCAAACCTCTGGCAGAAATGTGCCTTAATACTTTCATAGGACAAATATATAATGTATATCTGAAAAATAAAAAACATAAGCATGTATATCTGAATGGTTCATTTAATAATTAACTGAAAAATGATCTTATAATGGACATTTGGGCAGCCTTAGTTATATTTGTTATTATATTTCTGTCTATAGAGATTCTAGAATGCTCTTATACAGGGGTACATTGACACATGACTACAGAAGCTGTATCTTCACACCTGTCAGATTTATTGCACACATGTTCAAATGTTAACTATTTAGCTTTCCCCAAACCACTAAGACACATGTTTACTTGTTTTCGTACAATTTCGTTTTCATAGCTGAGTGCACTTTCCCTCTATACTTCTCAAATCCCACAATGTCTTGTTTAATCTGAATTGACAAGAACAGAACAGTGTGTTCTAAGTGGAGCCCTACCAGGGAAATGTATTATTCTCATCATTATCACTGTCTTAGGCACAGAGAAAACCTGCCGTGAATGCTATTCTAGGGGCTTATTTAACTTCTTAGAGTCAGGAGTACATAGACACTCCCTCATCTGTCTATCATACCAAATTCTGCCTCTCTTTTTTATCTGAAACCAGATCTGGGTGCATGAGTTTCTAATCCTTTATTTTCAAATTAATAATAGTTCAACTGTCTGTCAGTCTGAGTCAATCTTGTTAGCTCCAATGAACAGTTTTGCAATGCTGTAGATATATTTCTTCTAGCATTTCTGAATTCCCGAAGCAAACCTGGTTTTCCTTTGAATAAAATATGACCTAACTCACAATTATTAATCAATTAGTTTACATGGACCCTGAAACTCACTACCAATTTACCCACCATTATGGATATTTATTACTCCAAATAATGCCTAATTTATTCATAGTCATTGGTGGCAAATAATTCTGTTAGCTTTCTTTATTTCATTGTGTTAACATCATGCCATATTGTTTCAACTGCCAAAATACCCCCAAACACAAGGGATTCTATGGAAAACAGGCAGAAGGCTATTTATAACTGTGAGCTTAGAGTAAACAGGAAGTTCTGAAACTTGTACTAATGATCTCAGGTATTTAGTTAGATACGATTTAACTAAAATCTTCATTGTTTTGTACTTTGTTTTAGCATCCAGTGCAAAAAGAGCATGAAATGCTGCCATTCTTATTTAGTTGCATTTTATCTTGCTGAGTTGTACATGATTCAGCAAAATGCCGAGAATCTGGCCTCTGTACCTTTCCCATTGACCCTGATTTGCAGGTACTGTGTCAGAAGGACAGACACACGTTTCTTCCTCTATGTGCAGTTAAAAAAAAAAAAAAAGTATTTCTTTGAACGCAGAGTGCTGACTCTCTCACTTTCCGACTTCTGAGACCTACAGTGAACTTAGCAAGTTGTCTGCGGTGGGGAACTGATCTGTCACAACACATGAGGATAAGCCCCATCTGTGCTCCCTGAAGCCATCAGTTTAGAGTTGCTCTGAGTTAATACATTTCTGCTTCCCAAGCCTGGAAGTTGTCCAAGTCATCAGATAAGTAAGTATTGTGAGGGTGCCCATTTTTAGGGTTCTCTCTTTAGTCAGTAGCTACATTTGGTAAGTTTTCATTTTACACGTGCTTTGTGACATTGCTGTCTGTCCTTCTCTGAGTCTATTTCCTAAAACTTCCACTTCAGGGTCATTTGCTCTCCTGGTTTGTGCTATCTTCTTGCTTGGGTCATTTGTTCCCTGGAGAGTTTCTTATCCTCCCTAGTTGTCTTCAAGGAGAGATGAAAGGAATCTTTTTTGAAGTTCATTATGTTTGTTTGTTTGTTTTCAGATGGGATCCACAAAATCTACTTTAGCTCTTATAGTACCTGACTATTTGGTGCCCTAAGGCAAAATTCTGATAACTCAGGAAAATGGTTGAAATGCCATTGAAATACATCACAGGTGAAGAAATCCTGGGCACAGGCCATGCAGTAGCATTGGAGTGGGTGCTGTGGTTAAAAAAAGATGTTCACCTGTGGGTTATACAGAAGATCAGAAGCAAGAAAATGCATGTAAGCACACAAGAATTTTTATTAATGTTTAGCTGAACTATGCTTGCTGTCCAAGATATCACTACAGTTTCTAGAAACAAAACAATATTCTCTACAGCCTTGTGCACTGATATGAATGTGTGATAAGGTGTTACGACTTTCTGGAATCACTGCAGTGAGTTGTGAATTATTCATGAAATTAAAAATCCCAACTAATTCAGAGCGTCAGATAGTTCTGGAAAGTGATATATAATGATAGGAGAAAAAATATACCGTACATATTAAATAAATTATCAAGAAAAACTTTTCTTATCCCTTAAATCACTGGTTCCATATCATTTTCCTCATCCTTAGGCATACTGGTACTTTAAGCCGTCAGAAGTCTTTTTTTTTTTTTTTTTTTTTTTTTTTTTCATATATCAGATTTTATATACTGTGATTCTGTGTTGTGAAAAGGCTATAGTATAAATAAATAAGTAATTAGCAATCACAAAAAAAAATGCAGCCAGTAGGATTCACACCTATTTTTATATGATCTTTTCTATAAATAAAACACAAATGCAACGTTGTTTTCTTATTTTTATAATGAAAAGAAGTGTCAGTAGGTGCAGGAAAGGAGTAAAGAGAAGATATGTCAAAAGTTTGATCAAGAAAGACTCACCATATTCTACAGGAAAGTACTTATTCAGATTCAGTTTCAAAGCCCTCAAATGTGCAGAGTACTGACATTTGTCACAAACTGAAAATGAATTCCAGTTTACTTAGTTTTCATCTTAAAAGTGGATGCTTTCCAGTAGAGGTGTGTCAGCTCTTAAATTAAATCATTATAACTGATCTTTTGACTTTGCAGGGAATTGCAAGCAGTTTACTATATTCTGAATTTGTTCCAGTATGAAAGTCCTGAAAGGTGAGAAACAAAACCAGGAAAATGTTATGAGAACTACTCAAATCTTTACATGGCACCACTCTCTTGAAGGATGTATAAGCTGCCATTTGGAGTCCCTTGTTAATAATAAATAATACATATTCTGGATCTGTTCCATGGCTGTTCTACTCAAGGGTGTTACCAACTGCTTGAAAATCAGTGGGGTCAGGTTCATTTTATACCTAATATGTGGAAGTAGGATATACAGATGTGTGCTTCCCAGATCTTTTTATTCTTTAAGAAAAAAATGAACAACCATTATTCAAAGTGAAAAAGCAGTTACATTTATTCAATTACTCCTTTACCTAGTTTTCTGAGCTTCTCAGGAGCACAACCACACATCCTGAAATAGCCCTTTTCCAGCTCAGGGCATTTTCTTTCATTTTCATTTTCATTTTCATTTTCATTTTCATTTTCATTTTCATTTTCATTTTCATTTTCATTTAACTTCTTTCAGTTTTTTCCTCCAGAAAGAGGCACTGCTACAGAGGAGCCCTCATCTTTTCAATATTAGGACACTGGATAATTAAGGAGTGGTAACTAATTTGAGGGCAATGTCCTTATCAAAAGTCAAATCTCT
>VXAV01003296.1:80366-92937 GCA_013399715.1 Alectura lathami
ATTCTCAAGCGGGAGAAGATTTTTGTTTTTTTTTGTTTTTTTTTTTTTTTTTTAATCAGCTTTTTGAAAGTTAATCTAGCTCTGAGCAGGAACAGAGTCGGCAGCATATCCCCGTAACCATAGGCTCAGATGTTCTGCATTGACTGCTGTTTTGACATTCTTGGATGGAAATCCATCCCTTAATACTTGAACGTGATGCACATACTGGTTCTCTGGCATGCCTTCGTCTATGACCATCTGTTGGGGTGGCACTGTGCCCACTCAAAAAACTCTCTGCCATTTTCAAGAGGGCATAGGTATCAACCAAATACAGAGTTAGAAAGATAGCTAGCAACATGTCACGGTAGCTGCAAGACTACATCTCTTGATGGTAAGGAATCACAAGCCAAGTACACTTTTCAGAATAAGAATTGAAATACATTATAAACTTATCTCAATCATGTATGTTTATATACATATCTATAAAGGTAAACAAAGCTTATTAAAAAAAGTACAAAAACCAAAAGCATCCACAAAAAAAAAAAAAAAACCTGAAACCAAAGGAACAACAGATCTTATATTAACCAGAAAATATCTACATATTCATTTTTTCTTTGAGGAAGTGTAGAAGGCTTGGAGAAAACTTCTTTTCAAAAGCCACCCATGGCAAACAAACTGCTCTCTTTATGAATAGATGTAGGTGTTTCTTGTACCTATCTCAATTTTAAATTCAATGCGTTGACATTAGACAGATAGTGTAAAAAGGATTTGGTTATTTTCACTTAATTAGTAATTAGTGAGCACTTGAAAGATATCTGTTGTTGGATTGCTCAAAAAAACAAAAAAAAGCCACATTCTGTGGATGAGTTTAGAATATAGAAATACTCACAACAAGTGAAACTTGCATTGGGTTACACGTGAATGCGATTATGATTTAAACTTTGCAAGCTGATATCAAAGACTGGGTGTCCTTCTAGGGCAAAATCAGAAGTTAGCATTTTCAAGACTCGTAGAACAGAATTTTAGTTCATAATCTAGTTTTATTTGCACCTGATAAGAAGAACAGGACCTACTGATATTATTAACACAGAAGGACAAGTAATAATAAACATTTACACTGCTAATATTTCTATCTGTAAAGAGCAATTTACAACCATATGAAGGTAAAGTACCTATCCAGCTGAATTTAAAATAAATTGTAACGCATGAGAAAATAACATGGAATTACATGGACAAGCTGTAAAGCAGATTAGAAGGAGCCTAAGAAAGTGCAATAGTGGGAAAGAGAAAAAAAAAAAAAAAAAAAAAAAAAAAGCAAGGAACCTGAATCTTATGTGGAAAAAAGGAAAGCTGTGAAGAAACTGGTAAAATAACTTGTATGTTAGTATAGAAAATAGCACTAGCAACAAGACATAAATGGGAAAGTGAGTTGCACTTTGGGAGAAAATTATTACAGAAACATAAAACCATGAGACAGCACTGAAATTCCTTTATCTTCAGTTGGAGAGAAGGTAAGCTCTATACAGTTTATGAAAGAGCAGACGTCAGCAGAATAGGAGAGAGATTATCATGAAGAGAAATAATAGTCAAAATAATAGACATATCCCAACAAGATGGATCTGAAAGTTTCCTGCCCGTTCAGGAAGTTCCCTAGTAGGTGGGAAAGTTTTCTCTCATAAATACAGTTATTCATCACAGAAATGGATGTGAGAACAATTTCCTCTTCAACATCTTTATCAATGACCTGGACAGTGGTATTACGTACACCCTCAGCAAGTTTACTAATGACACCAAGCCACCAAGCTGAGTGGTGCAGTGGATACCCCTGAAGGAAGGGATGCCATCCAGAGGGACCTGGACAGGCTGGAAAAGTGGACCCACAACAACCTGATGAGGTTCAACAAGGCCAAGTGCAAGGTGTTGCACTTGGATCAGGGATATCCCAGGTATGTGTATAGACTGGGAGAAGAACTCACTGAGAGCAACCCTGCGGAGAAGGACTTGGGGGCTCTGGTGGACGAGAGGCTTGACATGAGCCGGCAGTGCACTCCTGCAGCCAGGAAGGCCAATGGCATCCTGGGCTGCATCAAGAGAGGGGTGGCCAGCAGGGAGAGGGAGGTGATCGTCCCCCTCTACTCTGCCCTTGTGAGGCCTCACCTGGAGTGCTGTGTCCAGGCCTGGGGACCCCAGCACAAAAAAGACATGGGGCTGCTGAAGATGCTCAGAGGGCTGGAGCACCTCTCCTATGAAGAAAGGCTGAGGGAGCTGGGCTTGTTCAGCTTGGAGGAAGGAAGGGTCCAGGGAGACCTCATTCCAGCCTTTCAGTACCTAAAGGGTATAAACATGAGGGAGACCGACTTTTTACATGGGTTGATAGTGATAAGACAAGAGGGAATGGTTTTAAACTAAAAGAGGGAAGATTTAGGTTAGGAAAGTTATTACTCAGAGGATGGTGAGACCCTGGCATGGTCTGCCCAGAGCAGCTGTGGGTGCCCCATCCCTGGAGGCGTTCAAGGCCAGGCTGGATGGGCCCTGGGCAGCCTGATCCAGTGGGTGGCAACCAGCCCATGGCAGGGGGTTGGGGCTGGGTGGGCTTTAAGGTCCCTTCCAACCCAAGCCATTCTATGATCCTATGAAGATTTCCAGTCACCTATTGCAAAGGTGAAATTCAAAGATAAACTGAGGATTCCTTTGAGTAACAGCAGTTGCTCAATCTGTGATCTCTTCACTGGATACCTTTGCATGTGTGCCACTCTTTCACAATACACTGCTAGCTCTGTGGTCATCAGTGCCTGCTCTTCCATGTAAAATAGGCTTGTCAAAACCCAGAACATGTTGTCATCTTTAGCTCTTTTAATTGGCCTGCACATGCCCTTTTACACATCTGTTTTTCCTCTTTTCTTGGACTTGATTTGGACTTCTTTCTCAAGAACTGATTGCCCTTGACACTACCCCTTCTGAAAGACTTGAGCAGGATACTGTGGGTTTATTTACTCTGAGAATGGTCAGTGGTACAACTTGGGCACTTGTCATTGAGCCAATAAATATGTCTATCGCAATAGTCTGTATATCTACATGGGCCAGGACTTTGCTTTGCTGAGAGCCACATAAACAGAGAACAAAGAGGTGATCCTTGTAGCAAAGCAGTTATAATCTAAGTGTCTCTTAAAAAAAATAAGTATGTGTTCCAATATTTCACTGACTGCTGAACTGGACCCTAATTCTGGGTCTCAGTATTTTACTTTCCTTGACAAGAGACTGAAAGCCGTATTTGTGCTTTGAGATGTAGGTTCCCTCTGACAGAAGCTGAGTCACTGAAAAGAGGGCCATGATTTGCTACAGCTTACAAACACCTATGCCTTTGAATCATGAGCATACATACCTGGATACTTACCAGGATACATACCTGGGACTGATACTTTCAGACTAATCTCTTCAGTGCAGGAATGGAAAGGGTCTTACCTGCCAAGAAGAAGATCAGCTGGCTGTGGAGAAGGCCCACAGGGGACATGGTGTCTGTTGTCCATGGCCCTAGGAGTAAATGTTTATTGCCATCCTTACAACTCTCCTGCTGTACGGTTTTAAAAGAATCACAGAATCATAGAATATCCTGAGCTGGAAGGGACCCATAGCGGAACAATTAAATATTGAAAAATGTTGTCTCTTGTCTACCCTTGAAAAGAACAAGTAGAAATGTCTAGAATATATGAGAGTTGATTAATTTCTCTCGATCCTTGAGAGACAAACATGGAATTCATCTATGAGAACAGGTGCCATTTATCCAATAGTATTTCTTGTAATAATCTATTTGCCTTGACCTGCCACATCCTCATAAACCTGTATTGAAATAAGCGTATGTTTTAAATTCCCATCGGATATGTTTGACAAAAGGGTTTATCAACAGATGGTATTAAAAGCTGCAGCTGAGATGGAAAAGAAGAATGCATCAAAGTTAGATGCATAACTTTTTCCTTTGATGGTGTATGAAAAGGTTTATGAATAGATCAGATTTTGAAATACTCATTTGTTTGTGAAGAGTATTGAATCAATCAGAATCCAATAAGGTGTGCTTGGGAATAAAGACAAAATGATTTCTTAAAGAATATATATATGTATCAAAGATTTGCATAAGTATATCTGTGTTTCCAATTAATAATTTAAAATAAAAGTATTTTAAATACTTTCTGAAATCAAGCAAGGCAAAAATTTGTATGGCAAAATTTACTCTCTGTTTCTAAAGATGAAACTACTTTCCAGATAAAAGAAGGAGTCAGTTTCATCTCTAAATTACTGCTCTGTGCCTTTTAACAGCTGCATAAATTCAATTTCTGTTTGAAACTTACACTTGTTTACTCTATGCCAAAAATAAAATATTAACTACAGCTTTGGAAACAAGCACTGAAGAAGTTAGCAAGCTATAATTAATTCAATTTGTTATGGTATTCCCATCTACAATGATGTGCGTAGCCAGTGTTTTATAACATTACAATAGTCAGTAGAGTTTTTCATGCCATATGAGAGGTCCATAATCTTTTGCAGTCTTGGTGCATCGAAGCTTGACAAAAACAAGATATAAAATTCTCTCTAAGAGAGCACTCTTACGTGTTACACAATCCTTAGTGTTTAAAAACAACCCAGAAAAGCAGATCAAAAAACAGTGGTTGTACCGCAAAGCAAATGCAATTACAAAGGCCAGAGGTATTCCACGTGTGTTTTTATGACAGGCTCAGCACAGCGGTAAGCTATACCTGGAACCCTGGGAACACAGAGAAGGCTATGTATTCGTAAGATCATTTTAAAATTTAAGAGCACTTGGACTCCAGTAGGAATGTTGTCAGGGAATGGTGTTTCTTTAGCAGAAGGTGGCTGCCAAGCAGGATCACTGAGCGCTTAATCACCCTTATATTAAAGTTAAGACATATGGACTGAAACAGTTATTATAGGGAATAATTAGAGATCAAATTAAAAACATTAGAACTGGCAAGAAGATCAAAGCAAACCATTCCCTGTGAGAAGTGGACATGATGTTGCTCAGAACAGGTAGAAGCAAAGATTTGCAGTGAAGATTGCATTCTCTAAATTGAAAATGCTTGAGAACAGTTAAGGTACATCTAATCAAATCTACATGCAAAGAGACAGAGTCAGATAAGAGGGGCAGATACCTACTTGCAGGAAATGTGAGGGCAGGTGCACAATAACATCAAGAGGAAGCAATTCTGTTTTGAATAAAACCTGAAATTTTGCAAAGCATTAAACAGCTCATCCCAGACATATTCTGCAGACTCCAAATTAAAAAAAATAAAATAAAATAAAAAAAAAAGGCAGAAATTTGCCAGAGGCATACACAGAATGCCACAAAGGTCATCAGTTCAGAGACATATGGTCTGAAGAGAGAAGTATCTGATGATTCCCACTCTTCGAGGAAAGTTGCTGCACAAGTAGTGGTATCAGGAGATCAGAAGACAAGAAATATCTGAACAAGCTGTATGCCATTGATGCTAGAATAAAGGAATACTAGTTTTCAAAGACAAAGTAACTGTCAGTCTATTAAGATCCTACCTCTCTCAGTTGCACCAAAAGTATGTGTGTAACTGCTGTGTATTCTCCTTTCATAGACAGGATGATGAGAAGACAATGACAATATATCCAAGTTGATGAAGAGAGTTTGTTTCTTGGTACTGTGCAGAATGCTATGCATGCACTTGTGAAAATCACACCTCCTTCCTATCTCCCTGAGAAGGCAGAGGGACATGAAGAAGCAACAAGCCCAGGTACAGCAGACAGATTCACTGGCAGTAGTTAATCTGGGGAGAGGGAAGTTTTCCGAAGATCAAAGGAGCCCTAGGTTTTTGAAGAAACCTAATGCGTCCCATGAGAGAGAGAGAATGCTTTCTGTTTCAGGAATGTCAAGCTGTCTGCTGTACTCCATCAGGTTGTATTGTCTGGCTGTATTAAGTAGTGAAGAACATGTTATTTTGAAAAATAATGGCAAGTTGGTGTAACAGCAGGTGCTGGAAAGAGAGAAGATACTGGCTGCCCTGACACAGAGCAGTAAAAAGGCACATCATGACCTGTGTCATATCCTGGGCTCAGGAAACAGAGACCAGTACATTATGGTTGCACGTGTTGTACCGTTATAATGACTGGTACTGCTAAAAGAGTAAAAATGTAATCAATGTATATATATCAAAACAAATTATTTCAGGGAAACAATAACTGCAGTGACACATATCATGCTCAATACCTAAATCAATACTATTGAGCTGAGCTAACAATAAATCAAATTGGCAGAATCAATTCCTCTGCTGGAAATGAAAACATTAAAATTCATATATGGGTGTATATGGCATCCATAAGATTTCTTTTGGTAATTTCTGTCTATTTGTCTGTAGAACATTCATTGTGTGAGACTAAAGGACATTATTCCTTTACTTACGCTTAATGTGAGATGTGAAGCAAAGTACTGTGAATGAGGTGCATCCCATAGGACTTATGGAACAGATTACATTGCTAGCGTGTGTATCTTCTGTGTTTAAAAGAGACTAATAATGCTTCGATGTGTTTGGGGCTTCTGGGGTCAGACGGTATAATGATGAGGTAGGCAAGAGAAGCCCAAGTTCTAGCCCAGAACCGACTATAAATAAATAGGTGTGACATTGGGTGCTGAGCATTCGTTGTCATTTCTACTTCTTAGTTTTCTGCACAGTGAAAGATGCAGGGCAGACAGAGGTGGGAATAGCTAGAAGGTGGCAAGGAGGGATCGTCTGGCCACAGTGCTCAGGGGACAGGCACAAAAGGTTTGCATTTGTAGACTCAGTATCAATGGCAAGACTGGAGAGGAAAGGGTATTAAGGAAATTAGGATCAAAACCAGGTGGATAACAAGAAAATAATAATAAGATATATTATTAGACTAAAGGCTGAACAGCCTTTGTGAAAAGCTTCTCTCAGTCTCATTGTACTTCACGTTCGGTAATGAACTGTACTAGCAATTCTCACGTGTTTCTGGTAGCGACACACACTGAAAACTTATCATGTGGCATGATCCTAAATCCAAGCATAACTGTTAGATGATACAGTCTTGTTGCCCTCTAAACTGCCTTGATCTTCTTTTATTGTGAGAGGAAATGGAAGAGGATATTTCAGGAGAAGTGCTTAGCACTGATGGAGCCACACCTGGAGTACTGCGTCCAGCTCTGGTTTCCACACCACAGGAGAAGCATAGAGATACTTGAGAGTCCAATGAAGGGCCATGAAGATGGTTTGGGACTGAAGCACCTCTCCTGTGAGGAGAGGCTGAGAGAGCTGGGACTGTTCAGCCTGGAGAAGAGAAAGCTCAGAGGGATCACAGGACTTTTGCAGGTATCTCTTCCTAAAGAATCGCTTATTTCTAATGAAATGTAACATGCATCAGTAGTAGCACTGCAGTCAAATACTTTGCAACTAAATCAAAGCCTTTCTTCAGAAAACAACATTCTTTTTCCTAATCTTTGTTCTGAAAATGACTGCAGTACCTAATGTGTACAAAGTGAGGGATCTCCTATAGCCAGCTAAAAATTTGGTTTATAGTCCTGTAGGGGCTATTCTACTATTTCTGCAGTCAGTACAGAGATGTGAACTGTCTTTTGGAGATATCTATGTTTCTTCATTGACTGTAAAGGGAGCTGATTCAACTAGCTTAGATTAAATGTCTTACTTTTAGAAAGCTAAAATTAAGCATTTTAAGCTGTTTGACTACAAAAATAGCAACAGCCCCAAAAGAGAAGTGTGCTTTAGAGTTCCTGAAATAAACTACTAATGGTAAAACTTCTACAACTGAACAAACAAATCTCCTTGAGTAAAAAACATGTAGGCCTAATTAAAAAGTGCTATTAAAAATTGAAGAGAAACTTGGGCTTAAACTTTAGATAACAGCCAAAAAACAAAACAAAACAAAACAAAACCAAAAAATAAACCAGCTCCGTCTCTTTGTTTTCTTTGAAGCAATGCAGTCTAAGGGGTGTTATTCATTTCTTTACTATCAGAAGAAATAAAGCAATAAATTGAAAAGATAAACTGCAGCAAATGAAGGAGCCTTAGTGCATTTTATCTTGTATACAAACAAAGACAAATTCAACACCGGCAAAAATTCATAAAAGTATATTAAATAGCTCTATTAAGCTCAGTCTGGAATTATAACTACAAGAGAGACCTATAGTAGGCAGCTCTGGATTGCAGGCTGCAGGAACTGCAGACTGCTGCCTTGAATTTATATGCTGCAGCAGTCTTGACGCAGAAGCTAGGTAGAAGGTCCAAGGCTGACTCCTGCAGCTACACTGGATGTCACCCATAGCTGCACTATTCACTTCCAGCTGAGTCTGACCTAGGATACTTACTGCTTTAAATCTTCATGACAGAGAAGAGCAAAATACATACAAAACTTAATACATACATTAAGAAAGAGGTTAGTAATATAGAAGACAAATATATGTATCAGGAAAAGAACATTTGTGTTTCTCTCAATATTGTCTGTAAGTGACAGAGAGAAACGAGGGGCACATGTAGTTCTAGCTGAGCAGGGGAGTAAGACTGTGAACGCCTGCTATTGGGAGGCAGAATTAACTCTGTGGAGAACAGAACTAAACACACACAGGAACACATGCGGATTGTCTCTTTCCCTCTTTCTTTCCTTCCCCTCACATCCCCCACCTGGCTGCATATTGCTTTGGCTTCTTTCCAGCTGCAGCAGAAGGCAGCAGGGACAGGGGACTCCCGAGCCTGTCTGCACCTCCTGGTAAGTCCATATCTGCTAAAACTGGTTGGACAAATTCTCCTGGATTTTAAGCACCTTTTGAGCTTTAGGGTTTCAGATGCATGCAGGAAGAGCCCAGTCAGGCCGATATGGGGACTGATGTTGCTGCTACCTAGATTTTGGGTTCTCCTTCATGAATTTTCCCATCGCAGCTGAGCCACCCTTTTCTTTGTTGGACATTTGTCTGTGAGGAATGCTTTTGTCTCAGAAGCAATTCAGCTTGGATAACCAAAGAGTTTGAGTTTAAGGAAAAAAACTGACGTAGGAAGGGCAGAAAAACTTAAATAGAAACCCTCAACATATTTCTGTTTCCATTTAAGTAATCTTTGGTAACAAAATAAAATAGAAAATATGGAAAATATATACAAAAATGAATTGCAGAAGAATGCATTAACATAAGTATTTCCAGAGACAGAATAAATCCCTGGTGAGCAGGCTTCAGAAAAAAAAGACTATATCGTTTAGCCATACCTTCTGCATGCGTTCTTGGGACTTGATTGTGGTGGTCCATTGTGGTGAAATCTTGGGTCCAAATGCTTTCACCTGAAGCAAGCCTGATCCATACTGATCCATAATGATTTTTTTTGAGCAATCTTTGGAGTACTGGATCAGTCTGACCATCAGCACTACCCCACAAGTCTCAGACAACTCCGCATGCCCTCCTGTCCCAGCATGGATCATACAATACCTGTCCTGAGCTTCACTCACCCTGTCAGGCTGCAGCATAGCCTTCACACCATTTTAGAACCCTTGGAATTAACAGACACATATAGAATAATATACATGCCTTATGCTCACAGGGGCACTGCTCAGGAGCCTGAGGGGATGCAGGTCCATGTGCAGTTCTGTGCAGAACACAGGCAGAGTGAGTCAGCCTGATGTGCAGAGAGAGCTCGCCTTGTGCAGTGCAGGCACGAGTCAGTCCATGCCATCTGATTCCAGTGCTGTGGATTGCTCCCTCTTTCACTGACATGAAACATGGACATAGCACGACAACTACCATTGCCTTTTGTCCAGCCTGAAATCTGTTACTGACCTTTCCATGTCCATATGGTTTGAAAATAGAGGGGAGAAGCAATCAGAAGGTTATGTTGAAGCAGCCAGGTAGCACAGCCCTAACTCATAAAGGTGGTTGAGGGCTTGCTTTGGTCAGGTGATTAAATCCCTTCCCTCCAGATAAATCTCTTAGGCCGCACTGGAATACTTAAGGGATCCCTATGTTCAGGTCCAAGGGCACAAAAAGCTTTCATTGTTGGTAGGATATTCAGATATTTCACTTTCATCTCTACTGAAACCAGTTGATACAGGTAATGATCACCCTCAGTAAAAAAGCAAGGCTTCTTGCTACTGATTATGTCTGCACATTTTTCAAACACTGCAACCTCCTCCATCCCAAATTGAAGGAAGTACTGGTATTTGCTGATTTTTCTCCTGCCCAGGAATAGGAACACTTGAAAAACATGCTCTTTCCAGGAAAGATTTCACCATTTTTTCTGGCTTTTTATTTTGTTTTAATGGCAGCAGAATGGTTTATAACTTGACTTAGAATATTATTTTATCCTTTAGCATTGCCGGTTGTACGGTTAATTCCTGCATAATGCACCATGATAAAATGAGGAATTCATCTCTTGTATTTGTATTACCCTGCTGTACTAGCAGATGTCCAGTTACAGCTGTGGTTCCTCTCTGCGTTCCCTCTCCAAAAACATCCCAAGCCTTTCTGTTTCTGTTACACTTCTTTCCAAACAGTGTGGCATCAAGATACATGCGTCAGTAGAAGCTTTGACAAAGATTTCACTATAGTCAGCTGCGAAAGCTGTTACTGTGAGACAAGTTAGTGACAGCTCTCTAGAAAGTGTGCCTGAAGGTTTAGTGGTGCCAAAAGTGCTGGGAAGTGAGAAAACTGGTTAGATGCACTCAGATATTCTGGCTATGCCAGGCTTTACATTCTGCCTCACTTTGGTAATCAACACTTTCCTGCAGTATTTGAAATATTACTCATTTTAAGCATTTGAAAGTGATTTTTGCAATTTTGTGGGCAAACTGGTATATTTCTGGAAGAGCAAAAGTACCTACAAAAATTACCAAAACAGGAATGTTCATTTATTTAGCTACTTCAAATATCTTTTGGTACCAAAGTTCCCTTGAATCAATCTTTTTGTATTTCCCTGAAATATGTATTTAAAATGTCAGTCAAACACAATTAAATAATTTCTGTGTCTCTGTATTTATCCACTGAACAAACAAAAAAATTCATAGTCTTCTGTAGCGGGGCTTGAATATAATTATTTTATTGCCAGTAATATAAAAAAAGTCCACTCATATCCATGTGAACATTGTGCTACTTGTATAGAAACAAAAAGCTAAAGCAAAAAGAGTGGAATTCTGCAATCTAAATATGCATTCATGCACATATTCTGATACCTGTTCTGCTCATGTCAACCAGAATAATCCAACACATCGTTGAGAGGGAGGCTACAATTTCCTCTGTCCTGTGTTGACTTTGTCTGCATGCATTTGAAGCCTCACATAAAGGCTCAACACTACTTTTAGCACCTGCAGCTTCCACTGAGATCAATGAACTGGTGTCTGTCCACATCAGGCCTCAATCTGGCTATCACAATCAACTTTTATTAGGCTCTTGATATGCCTTTGAGTGATCCTGTTGGTTAGAGGGCAAAATTACGAGCACTAAAGCATACAGTAGATACATTCCAAGCCACATGTACTCTATTTACTGTACAGCATGAAATATGCAGTCTGGGACTGTACAATATAGATAATTTAAACCACATGTAGATCAGTGAATGTAAAGCTCTGTGTATTTGATCTCAGAACCAATTAGAGCAGTTTGTTTGCTTTGATCTGAATGGAATGCTGCAGTATACACATTGTAAAACTGACTTCCAAAAGTTATTGGGCTAATAAACACTAATAATCTGGATGCTTTGTATTCTTGAATTCCAAAAAGAAATTGCACATGAGAGTTGCAAAAAGTTATTGAAGGTGTGACTTTTAGAATTAACCAAATTCTCACAGAACCCTGTGAAGAGGGAAAGCTGATTGGAAGGAGGAAGTTGTGAGCACTCATGGCATTGACACCTTTGGAGATAAGCCCTCTTCCCCTAGGATTCCTCAGTACTCTGAGAAAGTCCAATCTGAAGTTTTACTTAATTACTAATGCACTTTATGAAACCGCTGGGTTCTGAGTCTGTACTGCCCCACAGGAATAAGGAGCTGGGCTTTAAGTATATTTAAAATAGGGATGAACAGAGGCAACAGGTAGCTTAATCAGGCTGTCCTGGGAATTTACACCACTCAGAAGTTTAGTTTTGGGGAATGGACAATAAGACTACCTCTCTCTGAAAAGGGAGGAAGCTTCTTTTGGTTCTGAAAGAGCAGTTCTGAGTCACTGAAGCATCTCAGAGAAAACGCTGAGAATGGTAACCCTCACCTCCTCCTGAATCAAGGCACCTTCCAGGACCTGTCCTGGTGATGCAGCAGCTCTAGCTCAGAGGAAAGTCAAAAACCTTCTGTCTCTGCACTTGGCCCTGGGAGAGAGCTCCTTGCCTTAGTGGGCTGTGTAGGCTGGAGAAGATTTAGTGGAGGCACTGCTGGTGACCTAAGAGGCACCATCGATCTCTCAGTGTAGGTAGATTCTTTCCTCAGTCCCACTCACACTAAAAGAAAAGAAAAAAATGCCAGCAACAAGCCAGTGTTCTTAGATGATCTCTTATTTCATGGTTTGTGTTTTTTTTTCTTTTTTTTTGTGTGTGTGTTTTTGGGTTTTTGTTCCACTAGG
>VXAV01003296.1:92959-108004 GCA_013399715.1 Alectura lathami
CGCAAACCCTCATGTAGATAATTCTAGATGAAGCAGCTTGGAGAGCACAGATATAACTGAGATGCAAATCTGCTTAAAGTACTGTCATAAAAATGATGACAGTTAGAAGTAACTGCCCCCACAGTTTTTGGAGGGGTGTCTTCTGCATAAAGATTTACAAATCTGTGTGGTAGCAAGCACTCTTTGTATTTTTTTTAATAGCTGATTCATATAGTACTTATATACCTGTGATATCTATATTATAAAATTGGTTCCGTGTATATGCCTGGCACTTACAAATTGTAACAGAGAAAAGATGATTAATTGCACAGCAGAACTCTTTGACAATTTGCTGAACCCGTGTATCACTGACATAAATCTTTCTCCCAAGTGCCTTGACTGTCATTAACTTGAAAAATCAGCCAAGCAAAAACCTTTATGAGTGAGTTCATGGAAATAGAGAGACATATTTTGTAGCTATGGTATGCAGCAGACAGCTGGGATCAGGAGAATACCTGCAGCAGGATAACATGCTTTGCATATTTTTAAATAATGCTCCATTTCTTAGAGCTGGTATTTGCCTGGACCTTTGTACTCTACTTAGCGTGGCTTGTTTAGCTGGGTTGTGTTGACCTGCTCTGTGGATTTTTTTGTGTGTGTCATTTGCAAGTAACCTCAAATAAAGCAGATGAATTCATTTCCTTCTGCGGCCTCAAAGAGGCCTGTGCTTTCTCTGCTGCTCCTCAGGAATTCAGCTTTCCCAAGCCACATTCACTTAACTACACTTCCGTCTGAATAGCAAATGCTAATTGCATTTGTTTCTAGCATTTTCCTCACTTGAGATCCTTTATTACACAAGAGAATGGGAACCTTCAGCCTGGCAGCTAAAATATCCATCGAAGAGCCTTGAAGGAGGGGTTCCTGTATTATGCTTTAAACCTGTGTAGGTACTGGATTATAGCTTGTTCTCTAAAAAATGGCCGGTTCAATAATGGGTAGCTTAGTATCAAAACTTGTATTTTATATTTTGCCAGACTTGTCTGGACCAAACCTGACTGAAATCAAAAGGACATTTGACATTGATAGTCTTTGCATGAAACTTGACTAATTCAAATGAGCTAAATTGTATTAATAATTCAGGTGAAAAAAAAAATCTAGCTGTAGTTGCTGTGTGTGCACCATGCAGGGACTGATAATATGGTTTATTCATTACTATTCTCCATTTTTTATGTTCATGTGCAAGGACACTGTTTTTTGCTAGGATCATCTAAATCTTCATTAATTTATGTTTTCACTTGTCTTCCCAAACCACCTTATCCAATAATGGAAAATAATTTGTATAAGAAATGAAGTGGTTTGCTGAGATGTAGAGGGGAAATCATATGTTTGAGATGACTTCATTGTCACACAGAGGTGACATACAAGAAGAGCCAGCACTGTCTATCTCAGGTGCAGATGCTGGCAATGGAGATGTCTAAATTTCCCCAGTCTTTGCAGCCATTAGCAGAGGTGTTAAAGCCCAAGCCTGGATTTACTGAGAACATACAAGAAGCTGAGATGTCTTCCTTTCCTGTAACACCCTAACTATCAACATTGATAGGCCATATACTCCTCTATCCATGTCTCAGCCAGTCACATCTGGGCTGTCCCTGTACAAGCAGAGTCACAGTTAATAAATTCCTTTTACCCCCTCCATGCTCCTACCAGACGCATAAGCTTGTTGAGGAAAGCAAATTCCAAGTGCATTCAAGTCTGCCCGCTCCTATGGAGACAAGAAACATTTGTTTTACCCTTAGCTACTCTCTCTTAGCTTGTTTACCCTTAGCTACCCCCCTCCTCTGTCTGTCTGACGAGACTGAGAACAGGATATGCAGCCCAGTAGCTGCTGCTGTACAGCGTGACTGTCAGCAGCATCACTAGCACCCACTGCCTCCTTCCCTGTTCCCAACATGATGAGTAGCAAAGAAGCCTCACTTTTCAAGGGTTTCCTATGGCTCTTCATCCTAGTGACAGCAAGCAAACCCAAGCTTTCCTTATAGTATACAGGTGCATTGGGGCTGGGTGTCTGTATGTAAGAAAAAGATGCTGGCAGGAAAAGGAAGTTTTTGCCCCAAGGATAGCCCAGGTGCAGTCCAGCTGCTTGTTCACAAGTACAGCTTACCACGTGCACATCTGTGTAGAGACCTAAACGTAAGAAACACTAAAGCATACACTAAACTTTAGGTATAGCAGTAGTTCCACCACTGTATATCTGGCTCTAAATGTGCCCTAGTCTTACGTCTTTTAGAACATGTAGTAGGCTCATGCACTGAGTAACTAAAAAAAGAAAGAATGTAGAGCAGCAGTTGATTTTATTTTGTGTTGGTTTGGGGATTCTAAAGTTCATAGGAAATATTTTGATAATGGTTTCTGCCTTTGCAACCTTGTGTCAGGAAATAAAACTGAAATGTCCACATAGTTCTTTTGTTCTAGGGACTTTGAGAAGGATACGTACTGTCAATAAGCTTTCTTACAGATGGATGAAAATGTGTGTGTGCTTGTTTGTGTATGTATACAAAACAGAGGATGGTGGTCTCGATGCCATGATTCATGTGGGGATGCTCCATATTTAGAGATTAAGCATGGGATTGTTTTCACAATTCAGGGCCTACATTATGCAGCTAAGAAAAGTCCTTGGAATAGTATTTTGTCATGCATAAATAATAATGTGAATGATTGTGGTTGGTGAGGCACTGGAACAGATTGCTCGAAGACACTGTGGATGCCCCACATCCTTAGGAGTTTTAAAACCAGGTTGGATGGGGCTTTGGGCACCCTGATCTAGTGAGAGATGTCTCTGCTTCTGGCAGTGGGTTGGACTAGATGACATCTGAAATTCCCTTCCAACCCAAACCATTCTGTGATTCTATGATTCTGTGAATGTTGATGAAACATCACCATTGTACTATTGGGCTCATCAAAGACCAAATCCAGCAACCTAACAGTTCTGGCTTGTTTACTAGCAGCTACATCTTAGAGAAAAACAGGAAGAGAAAAAAAATTATATAGAGGATAGAGTGAGCCTGATGAAAATGCCCACATGCAATATAATAATGGATGTCTGTAGCATCTGTTCTCTGGTTTTTAGAGGTCAAGGAACACAGTCTGGAATACACAAGAAGGTCTATTAAAAGCTATTGATTTTGGAAAGAACCAGGACTTCAGACAGACAGACGTGGAGTAGCTGTGTTCAGATGAAGAAGTAAATTCCGGATTGTAGGAAGTGGAATTTTTAAGAGAAGTAGCTAAACATCTAGAGAAATGAGGTTTTTAATAGGATGATAAAGGGAGATGACAAAGAAAATATTTGAGCTTTTCTTTCCAAAATAAAAATCACAGAATCACAGAATCACAGAACTGTAGGGGCTGGAANATCCAGGTGGGTTTTGAATATCTCCAGAGAAGGAGACTCCACAACCTTTCTGTGCAGCCTGTTCCAGGGCTCTGTCACCCTCACAGTAAAGAAATTCCTCCCACTGTTTGTATGGAGAAGTGTACTCTTTAGAATCACTTCTTAGGCAGTCACCAAAATAATCATTTGGAATGTACACATACACAAATATGTGCATATAAGCACACATATAAAGTCCTGGTTTGACTGGAATATATTGGCACTGTAAAGAGTGACTAATGTAGAAACTATTTATTGTATTGCAGTCCTTTAAGACTTCAGGAAAGCAAACGCCTGAACAAGGTAGATGAATTCGAAAACTGAAAACAGCCTTGTTCTTTTGATCTAAGCTATAATTTATTGACAGAAAAGCCTGTTGTTAGGAAATAAAGCAGTCTGTTTCAATATGGTTGATGCACAAGGTAAGTGCACATTTAACCCAGGTAACTAGAAATAGGTATTGCTGCTGGTGCTTGCATGTATTTCAGTAAAAAGACAGAGGAAGAAAGCAGGATTATCCTCTGTACCCACAAGGGAGGCCCAGCTAGATCTCACACCATACAGATTACCGTGTGATTTAGCATGCAGTTGTCATTACGACACGGGGCAGGAAACACACTTGAACCAAACACTTCTTTCTGCCTTTAACATCCGCCTGTGTACGGTCAGCATGAAGGTGCATTCATCAGTCGGAGGTCACGCATCACGCCAGCTGGGCCCGAGGCATCATGTGCCAATTTAGACTTTGTCAGCTGTCTATAAAAAGTTCAAACACTTTCAATGCATGCTACTGTACACCAGGTACAAAGGGCCTAATGCCCCCAGTAAATTATTAATCCTTACCTTCCATAAACAAAAATGTTCCGTATTTTTAGTAAACAGATCTGTAAAACTAGAGGTAGTACAGTCAAAAGACTTACTAACCCTTCGAACTTTGTCATCCAGGGTGTGGTATTTCCTCTCTCTGTCCAATGTCCTCGTGTGCAGACTGGAGGTAATAATACTGAACACAATTAGTTAGTGCTTCCACATTGTTTTGAGCACGGTGATCTGTGTAGGTGCTTATCTGTTACTGATACGTTGCAATTAAATAACCCTTACTAAGCAAAAAGTATTTCTGTTTACTATGGATTTGATATCTGGAGAATAAAACCCAGCCCCTTGAACACATCAGGATTCATTTCCAGCAATCTTGGAAGCAGAACAAAAATTTTGAATTATTTGAAGCAACTAAATCTGAAAATGGAATTACAGTTAATTCCTTGAAACTTGGCTGATCATTTTTTCTTCTTCTTTTTTGTTTTTATTTTTTTGACCTTTCAGATTTTTAGTTAATTAAATAAAAACACTCTCAGCCCTGGCTCCCTTCCATTCTCTGATGGGCTGCTCATCTCCATACTCCATTACCTTTTTCTTTTCTTCATTGTATATTTTATCCCCCCTACACTTTTTCCTTTCTTTTTCTATCCTGCCTGGTACCCTCAAAGAGGAGCTGCTGCTGTTATTCCTCAAGTTACTGAAGCATTGGTGGATTTTATTCAGGTCACTTAATACACGCCTCTAGCCATCCCCTGACTCTCGGTATTGTCTCATCCTGGTAGGACAAGTGCTCTTGGCCTGAACATACCCCTGATGCATAACATGGTATTCACAGCAATTCCAGGAAAGGTATTCTGCAGCTCAGTTGTGTGTTTGCTATTTTGGTTGATACGCTAAAGAGGTTTTCAGTGACCTGTTCACAGCCTTATGTAGGTCTCTTCCTAGAGCAGTTCTGATTAATTTAGGTTCAGGAGTAAATATCTGAAGTTTGGGATTTTTTACATTCAGAATTTCAGTTTGCTTATTTCCTGAGAAGCAATTCACGGACAGAGGCATGAAGTTAGTTTCTGCTGAATTACAACTTCACAGCAGTATTTTCTTTAACCTCTTTGGTTTTCCTTCCATTTGCAAAGGTCTTGCAAAACTAGGCCAAACAAATCATTAATTAAGAGATTACTGGAAGAGAGGAAAAATATGGAAAAGAATAAAAGCTGAGATCATTAGAACTGTTTCCTTGAAATAGTATGAAATATGATGGAGTTCAGAATCTTGTTTTTCTTCTTAACAATGTGTCAAAAAAATTAAATTTAGTGCCAATGAAAACTGTTGCTTTGGCAAAACTGTATGTCATTCAGTGACTAACCAGCTCGGCTAGGTATAAACCAGCAACCCAGCTGTGAAAGGATACATCTACCGCCCCTTTGCAATCATCTCTTCCAAGCCTGTTTGTTGATTCCAGCATAGGGTGTTTGCCTGGGAAATAGTGAGCAGATATTCCTTGCCAGGATAATTTCTGCAAGTAGAGAGGTTTCAGTTTCATAATTAAACAAGAAAGCTGAAAAGACTGTACTGAAAAATGAATTACTTCACTTTTTCTGAAGAGAGGTTTCTAGAATGACTTTTTCAACAATAACAATGTAGACTTTGAAAACAGGGCAATTTCCACAACTGTCATACCTATCGGTACCTGTCTCTACACACATGCACATACTGAAGTACACACGCGTATATTCAGATGCACAACCATGCATGTACACACATGTGTACATCTTTTGTAAAGGCATATCATAAATGATGTATTTTGGCATTCTGCAAAATGGAATCGTCATTTGTAAGTGTATAACAAAAGGGAAAATCCCTGAAATACTCAGTGAAATTCTGTGTAATCTTTACATGGCTTGGTGTTTTCTTAGGAGTCCTATTTACTATAATTTGTTGGGATCAGTGTGCAGGTAAGTAATAAATCTGAACAAATCTGATTTGGCATTAAACATGTAAACAAACTTGCACAAAATTATAGTAAGGACAAAATGATCTCCTCTGGTTCTAAAACAGAATGACATGTGTATGCAAAGTCATGCTGCAGAGAAGATATTATCAGTTTTAATTAAAAAAGGGTCAAGATGGCCAAGTTTTTCTTTTGGCTGACTTCACTTGCCCTTTCCCTGGCAAAATCAAAGCCACCCCAGTTTTTCCCAGGACACACTATGCTCTGCTGTGCATTTCCTATCTCCCTGTTATACGTTTATAACAATTCCAATCAAAATTAGCAGTCCCTTTGTAGAATTTCAGTGGGAAGAGAGGCCAAAATGCAGGCAGACAAATGAGCAGAAAGACCACAGGGACCCTGGGGTCAGCAGCTTGTGCCTGTGCAGTGTCAGGTAGCTTGCAGCAGCAGGAGTCTCTGTGGTGCCTCATGAAGGGAAGAAGCTGAGGTTTCCCCAGTGGGGAGGACTGAGAGGAGGAAACTGACGCCTTTAAAGTCAGTTAGGTGTGGCTTGAAGAAGGTGGGTGACAGAGTTCCTTGGGGAAGGGAAATGTAGATGAGGGAGGAGACCTGAAGGAAGAAGGGCAATGATGGTAGGTGGGTCTAGGGTGACAACTGCTGCAGGGACAGAATGAAAACAGTGCAAGCTATTCAATGCAGCTTCCTTACCTTAATTCCTCATTAAATTCTTACAGCATCTTGCCAGAAAATGAGAACAAGACATAAAGCTGAGCTGTATTCTGCACTGCACTCTGGACTCAAGCATTCTGTTTTGAGGGCAGGAATTGCTCTCGAGTTTGTGACCCGCAGTCTGTACTGCTCCTGCTGTTTTAATCTTCCTACTTGTGTTCAGCTGGGTAAATGAGACAGGTCTTAAGAAGCAGTTTGTCTAGTACATTACCAATTTGTCTAGCACCAGGTACTTCTTTCAGATTCAAATCCTGACTTACCTTTAGGTCTTGGGCAAATTACTTATCCTTTTATGTCCTGGCTTCCACATCTTTTGAAATTATTAATTAAGCTTGCCTAACTCATAGGAATTTTGCAAGGATTAGCTTGTACAAAGCTTTGAGAATGCTAAGTGTGGTAGTTATGTTCTGTTCATGGAATAAAAACAAAGCAGTTTACTTGCTACAATCACACACTTGAAACCACCACCCATCAACAAATGTGACTCACAAGCACCATGAGCCAAGGATACGGTGTTTACTCCTGTGGGTTTGTTTGCACGGAAAGAACGAACTCTGCTTCCGAGCACACCTGGCTAACCACTCACCCAGTACAGGTGAGTGAGCAATGGCAGAGTCCAGAGGTGTGGCCCATGGCTGATAGGCAGTCGTATTGCACAGAGGCCTTTCACTAGGGTGCAGAGCTGAGCAAGTAAGCTGGCAAATCGTAGCAGGCAACTGCAGCAATGCCATTTAGAAGCCACCTTCAGTGAGCTGTTCAAGAATATGGTTATTTATGTCTTGAAAGTGAAATCATTACAGCAGAAAGATGATATACCTCACCTGTTACAGACACACATACTGGTGGACTAGAGGGGACATCAAGAGATGCTAGGTTAGTAAACATGAAGAGAAGTTTCCAAACATAGTATGATGAATTCCTGGTAAGCATGGTCTGGGCAAGCCTCAGGATTGGGCTGCCAGCAGGGTCAGATACCACCATGAGCAATGGCAATGGGGGCAGGTGCCGTTGTTGGGGCTGGCTTCTGGAGTATAGTAGCTGGGGGAAGGTGTCTGGTCACTGTCGTGGCCTCATGTCTCTGCATGGGCTCTGTGCACACCTAGATTCCCATCAAGGCTCTCATCGTTATCCCTCTTTCATAGACTGTCACCCACAACCAGATCTTTGGGCTTGCCTATCTTTCCTCTACATCTGTCTGCCTCTGCAGCTGAGCGAGACCTCAGCCTCCTAGCACTGAACTTTATACTCATAAAATCCAGCATCTCAGCACTGCTTATTCACCCCCCTAAGACCCACCCTTACCCCTCAGTACTCCATTCCTCTCCCTCTTTTACCTCATTTCTGAATCCTGAGCTAGTGTTAGAGTCTGGAGTGGTCTTGGCTCCAGCACACCCTGGTGAGCAAACACAGGCTCTCACAAGACCTCTGTTGCATTCAGCAAGAAGACATTGCTATTGCATCCTCTCTGAACCCATACCTGTCTCTTACAGAGGTGCTTACCTTGACTCAGGTGAGAGACCTTGTCCACAAGCAGTCACAGCATATCTGGCACCAAAACTTTCCAAACAGACTGAGGACTCCCAGCAGCTGCCCACACAGATCAAAGGGACAGCTGACAGTGCTTGCCTAGGTGGTATACACAGAGCCACCTTGTTTGAACTAGAGGTTTGCTCTAACATCCTTGGTCAAAACATCCCTACTGCATTCACAACAATGTTAGCTAAAGCCCTAAGAGATCAGCAGAATCATCTGTTCTGGCTTCTTGCTTAATGTACGTCACAAAGATACACTGTTTTGTTGTTGTTTGCTGATCCCTCAAAGAAGTGGTATCTGCATGAGATATCCTTCCTTGTTTCAGTGGATACGTTCAAGCTGCTCAGGACTGCTCATATGCCTTTGAGGAGCACAATGAGCTCTGACCTTGAGAGCCTGCTAAAGGTGTAACTCTCCACAAGAAGGACACCGCTTTTCTCTATATTACAACCCAGACAACCACAACAAAATTTCACTGCCACCAAGGTATGAGGGCTAACGAGATGATTTTCTTTTATTTGGCAGCATATTGCTACCCACTGCAGTAACAGTGATAATCTTCCACTCGTATTTAACAAATCCATTTATGACTGTATCTTTTAGCAACCTTGCAGGTTAAGATAACTAAAAAAATATAACAAATCAATAGTTAGTTTTAATGATTGTTATCTGTTCTTGCATATTCTTCAGTCAGGGTACCAGAGCCGATTAATAATTAGTGTCCTCACCCTGCTGTTTTAGCAACATGTACCTTCAACACGTTGCTTTTTTCTCCCCTAACCTTGTTACCCTTACCTTCCTCAAAGGCCCACAGAAAGTGCCACTTTGCACAGGTTCCCACTCTTTTTCTGAACACTTTAACTTATGATGAAAACCTCACCACGCATCACAGTAAAGATGGTCAGGTAGTTTACATTATCAACATATGGTAACAATAACATTGTGCTTTGTTTATTCTTAATTTATAACAAAGGAGAGTTTTGATATTCCAGAATTATCCAATGATCTATATGTATCTCCATTTTTCCCATTTAAAAACACTTTTTCACACTATTTTCAGTTTTCCAGCGAAACACGGGCAAGTTATGAAATGGTTACTGTTGGGCTGGTCTTCTTTAGGTCTAAGTCTGATTGCCTTGAAAAGCAAGGCTGTAGTTTCTAGCTTGGACCTTTATACAAAGCTTGAACACTAGAATGTTTCCTTCAGTCTGGCTGTGTGCGCATTTGCAGCATATGCTTGTGTGAATAGAAAACTCAGCATGCAGATGTTTGAACTTAATACATGTTTTGGTTCAAACATCCTCACCTTTAAATGAAAAATTAGTGAGAACAACACATTCAGATTTCATTGTAAATGGGGAAATGGTTTCTCAACCAAAACGGTTTTCTCAAGTCTTATTTTATTTATACCATGTTAACTTCTAATAAAGAGCACTTAATTATCCTTGTTGATTTTTTTCTTTTTCTTCTTCGTTGTTGTTGTTTTAGTTGAACTGCAGTGTTGATATTAGTCTATAATGACTTTATGAGAAACATAACATAAAAAATTTAAAACTTACAGCTTACAGTACAGTTCTCTTAATCAACAAACCAACAGAAAAAAAAAAAAAAAAAGGGTCTTTTAATGTAGATCAGAAAATGCAGCACATCATAAAAGAAGGCCACATTATTTTGCTAGCAAAGCCAAGCCAGTATAAATGCTGGAATGGGTAGGTTTGCAACCTTAAATCTTACAGGAGTTCTATTTGGATATTCTGTTTACATGCAAACATGAAAATACACTCTACAGGCCTGTGGTAACCTCATCATAGAATCAGGGAATCATAGAGTCATAGAATGGCTTGGGTTGAAAAGGACCTTAAAGATCATCTAGTTCCAACCCGCCTGCCATGGGCAGGGTTGCCAACCACTAGACCAGGCTGCCTGGGACCCATCCAGCCTGGCCTTGAATGCCTCCAGGGATGGGGCATCGACAACTTCTCTGGGCAGCCTGTGCCAGGGCCTCACCACCCTCTGAGTGAAAAATTTCCTCCTAATATCTAACCTAAATGTCCCGTCTCTTAGTTATAGCATTATACTAGTTAATATGACTCTTGTGTAGTCCAGCATTGGCATTGTCCTATACTAACTGTATATTCATAAATAGGATTTAACTTCCAAATTAATCACAGGAACAGCTAATTATAGTTCTTAAGGATCTGGGCCCTATTACCCCTAATATATTTATCCCTGAGAGAAACAAGCTGCCCTAGGGAAACTGGCAAATCTTGGAGTTCTAGGAAAAGAAATTATGAGTACTCTTTTATTGCTCTGTTCTAGGAATGAGAAGTAAAATGGGAGAGCATTTACATGCTGCTTGATGGACTACACAATGTCACTAGATGAACACTGACTTTTCTAAAAAGGGATGAGCTAGTGCACTGAAAGTGGATTCTTTTTCACCCCTCCTATTTAAAGAGAGAGCAGTGCTTTCTGACTAAAGTTTGTAGTATGAAACACACACAAACACACAAAGTTATAAACAAATAGTGAAAAGAAAGTCAAAGCAGTGCACTGCTTTGTAGCCCATATGGAAGGCAAGGGAGAATCTCTGAAAGAAAATCCAGGCATTCAATACAATAGAAATTGTAGAGACAATGGCAAAAGACAAATAATATCAGTGGTCTCCATGCCTAGGGAGATATGAATGCAAAAGAAAAGGGTGAAATAATATTAGGGTTTTTATTATGAATGAGGAAAGAGGATTTTGTGTAGGCTGCACAACATAAGGACATTTGGTCATTGTTATCCACTGCTCACAGTAAGCAAACAACAATAGGTTTCATAAAACAATTTAAGCTTAACCTTTTTTCATTGAAGTTGATCACTGCAGTCTGCAAATCAGCTTGTCCTGAGCTAAATCCTGTAGGCCTTCTGTCATGAGAAGAGGACCTTCACAGGAAATCATCAAATCCTTTGTCTTTCGGACTAACCTCACATTCCTTCTTAGTAATATTTTCATCATTTTCTCTCTTCTCACTATAACTGATGAGAAATATCCTATGGGGAAAGGTGAATTTGAGTTAATCTATTTGGAAGAAAGAAACTTTCTTATAGGTGAGGTAAAAATAAAGCCTACTGAGAAAAAACATACAGAACCAACCAAATCCCCAGAACTATACTGGTTATGCAAAGAACTTTAACTGAAAAACATCCTCTGACTTCTAATTCTACTTCTTCCCATGCATGAGGATGAGGGTATTCATTAGTTGAGTAAGATGCTTTCCAATTAAAAAGTACATTATCATTCAAGGGGTGACCATAAATCTCCAACAAAGCAGAAAAAGTGACATCTCTGGTTTTCCAACGAATAGTTGTTCTCCATAAAGGATATATCATTTGCCAGGTGGTATTTTTTAGTGTTCTCTGTCTGGATACAGCTGTTCTATGTCAAGTCAGTGATGTGTAACACGTTTTTAAAAAAGCCTATTAACACAGTTGTCAGTTGGGTGTAGATGGCTGTGTACCATTGTCTGCCAAGTCTCCCCCCTCCTGCCCAATTAGCTTCCTTACTGACAAGACAGAAAGCAAAATGCAGAACTATTATGCAAAAGATGTTTTAGTATTTACCTGAAAGTACAGGGGCAGGGTACACCCAAAGGTGAAGACAGAACTAGGAAGAAATCAAAATAGTTAAATTAGAGATTGCCTCTTTCACAAACAGGACACAGAGAAAGGCTAGTTTTAAAGAGGAATTATAAGCCTTGAGACTAATGAAGTTTTTTGGACAAGGGGTGGGAAGAGGGGTATTATTTAGAGGTATTCTTCACCAGTTCTTGAGAACCCTGTGTAAACAATATTAGCAACTTTCATTTGGAATAGTGTCAAATACAACAGGAAGCAGGAAGACAAAAAGGCTCTACATATTTAATGTTTATTGACTTTTTTTTTTTTTTTTAAATTGCGTTTCAAAATGAATACCTTCAGGATGAACCTACAGATCTGACAGGATTACTTGAGAACCCCACTTACACCACTTCAGTTCTTTGCTTTTACCCATTAAGCTGTGTACCCCCCTTCTAAACCAGCAAATGTCTGAAGAGCAACTTCATCTAAAACCAAAATGTCATAGATATAGCTAATGCAGTAATGAACAGATTATTCATAAACAAACCTGTTTATCCACAAGTCTCTCTGGAAGAGATCTGAGAATCCAAGTGAATATAAAAACAAACAGCTTAGCTGTTGCTTTCTTTGGGCAAGCCTTTGTTTTTATTTAACATGAAAATACATGGAACGGCATTTTATTGATTTGAAATGGCAACTGCCTTCTTTATTTCAACATTATTATTTTTTCACAGAATGTGCTGTTTTTGATTATTTATTTGTTACTGGAAAATGACTGCAGATTTAGCAAATGTAATCACTGCCGGCTTCTTGGAAAAGCATAATTTTTCCATGTACATTTAGCACCTTCTTACATAACTGGGTTAGCTTTTGTCTGAACAGGAAATTTCTGACAGACACAGGTTTTTAAATCTCACAGAGCCTTCTTGTAACACAAACAGAGCATGTTCTGAACACCGGGGTCTGGGCTGCCTACGCCAGTGTCCCGAGTGATCCTGCGAAATTGTGTTCCCCTGATCCCGTCTCCTAACCTGAAATGCACCCTGGGGGGAAAATGGTCCAAATGCGAAGTGTTTTCTCCACTGTCATGCAGGAGCCCATGGGACAGTTAGGCCTGTTAGATTTAAAAGGCAGCAGTGAGCCTTTTCATTGAACAACTAACAAGGTCATGGACTTGAGAGCATGAGAGGAGAGAGGGCTTGCGAACTCCTCTGTCAGAAAGGGGAGCCAGGTCTGTTGTACAAAGGGATGGAGGCTGAAGATCCCTCCTGACAGGCTTCAGATAAACATCCAGACATTTGAATATACATCTGAACTGAATACAAAGGCCAAAGAGAAGATGGTTTTGTGGTCCATTCCACACTATGACGTAACAGATTTGCATCCCATCCCTGGCTCCTTGCCCTGGACTTTCTACAGGGTCACATGTAAGATACTTTCTGTTTGTATAACTCAGTTTCCCATCTATCAGATGGGAATAATTAAACATTTGATTCATAACCTTTATAACTTCTAGTGTATTTACCATATTAAAGGAATACAGAAGTAAAACCAGGTCTTTTAGACTACAACTTTGGAGCAGCAAATATCCAAACACTCCCCAGCAGGTGGATGTTTTTCTGACTGGTCATCAAAATCTTCTAGTGAAGAAGATTCAAAAACTTGTTTGCTGATCCTTCACAGTTGCAAACAATTTAATTTACAACACTGTTTTTGCAGTAATTTAAGTTTATTTCTTCTTGTCTTGCCATCCTACATGTGGATTCATAGAGAAAACAATTGAGTGCCAGGATCCAGTATAACTTTTGCATTATTTCTTGATCCCGCTTGACACACCTGGACAGAAGAATTCAACTCCTAGAATCACAGAAAAACCAAGCATCAAATCACCCACTCCACTTCTCCCATTCTCTCCTCTTCCTCTTTTTGGATCGTGTATATGCAGAGCTGCCTTTTCCTTAGCATTAAAATGTTTCCCTGCTGGACAATAGCATTTGTACCCATTTTTCTGAAAGCATGGGGACAAGTATTTCTTAAAGTATGGGGACAAACAGAATCGTTCAAACCTAAATAGAATCGTATCTTTCCAACCTTAATGACTATATGGTTCTAAATGTTGTTGCCCACAGACCTGCATTAGCACAACTGAGGTCTTGCCTCCTGTTCAACATATGTATTAGTATGCCCCAGAATAAGTGCTGTCTTTTCTGATGTCATGTATTCGATTTATGAATCATTCCCCCCCTCCTTTTGCATAATGGCAACTAAACAGGCTTCTTATTTTATGTCTGTAGAATGGAGTTATGTTTCCTCAGAGTATTCTGTACATTTGTATTTATTGAATTCCACTTTGTGGCATTAATAATTTAGATCATTCAATTTGTATTGCCCCAACTGCTTTGCAATTTTCACTTCTGAAGTTATCTAAGAAATCTAGAAGTGTACTTGTCTTCATTATTGATGGATTGAATCCTGCATTCTTGGTTTAAACATCTACATTTCATGTGCTTAGTAAAGTTGTCCTCTTAAAATAGGTGTTTATATTTTCACTAGCCTTTGAGAGTACTGGAGGAAGATCCTCTCTGCCTAACAAGCCAGGGTCTTGTTCATGAGACATCTCTGGTAGCTCACCTCTTTCTTTTTGGTGAAGCAGAACTTACTTTAGAAGAACTACCTTACTGGACAGTAAAAATGACTACACAGGAGACTTGGGCATCTGCACAAAGCAGTACATTAAAATACTGAATGTAACTAGGATCAGGAGGGCCCGATATTCAATGTCTTCCAGACAATTGTTTGACTAGGAAGCAATTTGTAACTTTCTGAAAATCTGTTTTTTTTTTTTTTTCCCCAAGCAGTGTTCACTAACATGGTGATATGGGTTTAATCAAAGCCATATTTTCCAATTTTCTTTTGAGGATGCCATGTAGGGTAGCTTGAATTTAAAGACAAGATAAATCACATGTAATGTCTTTTGTAATTGATTCTGAATTAATTCTTT
>VXAV01003296.1:116738-133255 GCA_013399715.1 Alectura lathami
GCATCAGTTTGGAGTAGTATTTATTACTTAGTTTCCAGGTTCTAGAAGTGCCACAGAAATAACTGTAGATTCTGACCCTTCCCACCAGGCTGTAATCTAATTGTGATATAAATAAATGGCATGGACAAGAAAAAATCAAAGATGGAGAGAAGAGAGAATAGAAGACAAAAGTGACAGTGGGTCACTCAGCTGGCCTCAGCTGAGGGCATGCACTCCTCTAGAGACAAGTATTTATTTCGCATCCATCCTATCCACACATCTTTCCTTGGTGATGAACCATAAGTGATAGTTGAGAACAGGTATAAAAGATGTGAGTGCAATTGATTACCTCAATTTCTGATAGCTCAGAAAAGCCTTCCAAGCATAAAAAATAATGTGCAAGAAAGCACAGATTGTGTGGAGGGCGGCACTGCTAACAGAGTGGAGACTGGGGTAGCAGGGGAGCACCAGATCAAGAATGTACACACAGCCAAAGTGACATAGCATTTTGAATACAAGGATCTTAAAGTCTGTGTGCAGAACAATGCTCAGGCAGCGAAATGACTAGTGTCATGTCCTCAGCATTGAGAGAAGTCTGCTTAGCATAACTCTGGGTTAAAATTAATCTTTTCACATGGTCAGTCTTTGAGATTGTGACTATGCATTTTCTTTACTTTGAATTTCCTGTAAAAAGTTGTTCCTGAAAGATAAAATATCAACTGCAAGTCAAGACCTACAACTGTTGTTTCTAATATTCCCTCCACACAGAGACCATAAGTTCCAAGAAATTGTACCTAAGACAATGTGCCAGAACTAGAAAAAAATTTATTTTAATGTCCAAAGGAAGTTCCTCAGGATCTTCTGAGTAAAATTTTGAGGATTTTTTTTTTTTTATGTTTTCTATCTGAATTAGAAAAGAATGCTCTGGGAAGAAATACTTTGTGGTTTCTGTGTGTATGAAGAGAGTCAACAAGAGTTTATAAACCTAACTGACATTTAAGCATTCTCTTTCCTCCAGGATATGCCGCTAGGGCATGAGGCAGGTGGTGTTTTCATGATACTTCTACTAAATTAAAGTGTATTCAAAGACACAGCCTAGAAGCAGCAGCTTCATTGGACTCCCTATCTTGCAAGTTCCTTAGACCGCTAGTTTCATTCTCCAAACTGGGTGATGACTTTAACATCTGCAGCGATACTGCCAGAAGCTATGTGTTGCCCTCAGGTAATCAGCTGTGACAACCAGACATACAGTTTGAATATGGACTGAGTGTTGCTTTTAAAGAGTTTTAAGCACGTGTGCTGCCACCACTCAGCTCTTGACAAGAATCTCTTCTGTAAAGATACTGGCCATAGAAATACGGCCATATGTTCTTGTCACCCCTGATTTTGTTTGCTTCCCTGTGAATTCCTTGCGGACTAGCTTGTCCCCTCTGACCTTAAGTGGTACATCAATTAAATCTGGTTGTTTTTGTTAGAAAGAGCTGCCCTTCACTTTTTGTTTCCAATCCAATTTTGAACTTTGCTTTAGCTTTTTTATAGCACTGTCGATCTCTTAAATATCCTCATTTCAACACCTTAAGGCAAGAGCTTCCTTTTCCAAAGTTATTACTCTCTCACTAGACCACCATTAAAGATTTAACATCCATCTGTCACTTCCAGTCTGCAGTGTATGTGCTGAGTCTCTGTCAACAAAGTGGAAAGCATGTTAAAAGAGGCATTCAGAACTACAACTCCACAACCCATGTTATCGGAGCCAATTCTGAAGTCACACTCACAGCTCTGTCAGTTGCTGTATTTGATTCTTTTGTACCTTGTACAAAAGCAATACCCCTGCTGTGATGTCTTGAAATACTGAGGCTAAGATCAGAAATAATCAATTTATTCTCCTTCTTATTTTTTTTAAGAAAAAATTAATACTGTATACTTGCAAAAAATACTGCATATAAAGTATAAACAGATCTGGAAATAGAGAATCAATCTAAATTGACTTGTGTACAACTGAAAATATATTTATCTTATAAAAGAGTTTATTGATTTTAAATACTGAATTTCCTTCCCTTTGTTTGTGTACGCTCACATTATAAATTCCTGAACTGATTTAAACTTAAGAATGGTATATTTACAGAGTACTTTAGGAAAATAAACTACTCTACAAAAATGTTTAACTGAAGCACCACACTTACAATGGTTTGTAATATTTGGTGTATAAAATTTGTTATTACTCTTTTCTGTGTTGAAGGACAAGTTAATGAGGATTTCTCATTTCCACCAAGTGATTTCTTGAAGTTTAAATCTCCAGTAAAGCTAAAGGCCAGAGTCATGTCTGAATAACAGCAGTGCATTACAGTGGGAATAATTCTACTAAAGTAAGTGGGCTTCGGGTCACTGTCCATTCATCTTTTCACTCAATTTATTTCTAGCATCATTAGTAACAGTCAGAGTAGGATCTCCAACCAAACAAGGGTGAAGAACTTCTCAAGCTGTTACTCAAAAGAGGATGAAAGTTCAAGGAACGGAGGGAGTGGAAAATTAAGAGATCAGCAGCCTAGCTGGGTGGGAACACTGTTACAGAAAAAACTCACTTTGAGACCTAGTGTGGATGGTGCTGAGGTGGATGGACCTTGGCCTTACCTTTTTCAAGGGTGAAGAAGCACATCTAAGACTATCTTCTTTGTTATTGGTAACGTATTGCATGCATGAGTTGGTGCACACATGAACAGTGTATTGTACTGGGTCTGGCTGGGATGGAGTTGGTCTGCAAGGTAACTGTTGCTGAGAGATTGGCTGGGCATCTTTCTGCTTGTGGGAGACTGTGAGTGATTGCCTTTGTTTTATTATTATGGAGTCTGACCATACCACGCATATGTTGCAGCATCAGTCATAGTGAGTGGGCTGGGGCGTTAGCTGACTCCTACAAAACAAAGAGCTGTGAAGGAAATAGTAATGCATTTTCAAATGCTGCTAGCTTTGACGTGTACACCAGACCAGCCGAAATCATCATGCTTAAGGGGAAACTGTGGATTGTGCTCACTGGTGACAGTGAGCCACAACTAACAGCAATGTAAACTTTAGTCCTGTGCTTCTGCCGCTGTCCATTTAATGCCTCAGTGGCAAAGCAGTATATAATCTGTAGAAAACCATGGTTAGAAAATTTCTCTGTCTTCATGTCTTCAGGCTAACAGAGACTGTGATTTTTATGTAAATGATGCTGTTGGTAGCCAGAGGATGGTCACAAATTTTAACTGTTAAGGCTTATTACTGTGGATACCATGTGAGAGAGAACAGAAAAATAATGGAGGAATGCAGACGTCCTCGATAGGGGTAGTAGAAGTTAGGCCTAGAAGAAAGGCATTAAAAAAGTTCCTAAACTGTATTTCCTTGGGCCTGTTTCTCAGCTATTCATGTGCGGCATTCTCCTGTGCACAATAGGAGAGCACTCCACCAGTTCTTGTTGTTTAATATAGAAAAGAGAAACATGAAAATACAGAATGCCTTCTAACTGCTCCTTACACCACACCTACTGGCAACAGACACCTACCTCATTTCTGAACTCAAGCAATATATCACATCAATCAATGAAACCAAATCCGCTGTAACCTTCAATGGATGACAAATAACAGTAATCCTTACTTGATAGACCTGTTGTGAAATATCATCCATTAGTCTTCATAAAGAACACTGAGATACTCAAATGTAAAGGTGCTACGTGCTCTGTGGGCAAGACATAATCAGTTCTCGCATAGCAGAAAAATGACCAAGTGACACCCCACATGTCTGGAAGCACTGATTATATGCTGGTCTGATTTTCATTTAGTTTATATTGGTGTTGATCAATAAATGACCTACATGGAGTCACAGAAGTTACAGTACCATGATATATGTGAGATTGAAGTAAAATGCAGTACATTTCTTCATATTTTAGATTTATAATACCTACTTCAAGATGTTATAAATCCATAGCTAGTTTTTCAATAAAAATAAATTTCCATTGACTCGGAAAGAAGTAGCATCAGTCCTTAGGAAGACAGACAGGGCCTCTATTTCCAAACTTTTCAAAACTTTTTCTGTTTTGAAAAACAAAAGACTTAATAAACACTATCAGCTGACAGACTTAATGTGTCAGAGGACAGGAAATCTTTCCTGAGGTTTGAATGTTAAATCATGCCCTGGCTTGAGGGTGGGTCCTGCACATGATGTTCACTTGCAGAGTTAAGCATCATCTACTATGGCCAATCTAAGCTTTTTATTTTCAAAGTTGACTATTAAATACTTGGCAAAATACACTAGTTTCATTGACTAGATGTTCTTCTCTGAAACAATTAGTACAGAGCTGGGAAATATTAAGTCTATTTTCTGAAAGTACAGATAATGAACGAGTTGTAAGAACACCTAGAAATGAACATGTGACAACAGATCTGACATATCCTTGTGTTTTGAAAGACAAAAGAGATTTTGGCAACACATTTTATTTTCTGACCATATTTTTCTTCAGATATGAATTTCACTGTTAAATGATTCTTTTTCTCAATGTATAATTGAAAGGAGTCCTATCTGAACTTTTGGATTTCAGTGAGTTTATAAGTAACCAAACAATGCAATTGTTTGGTTCTTGCTTCATGCTTGACCTTTACTATGTAGATGTTGGTGCTCAAAATAGAAAGCTTTCTCCATAGAGGAGAGACAAAATACATTCCACATATTTTGATTTCTGTTTCATAGGCCAAAACATTTGATTTCTTTCCTACCTTATTTTCTTACTAATCAAAAGTAGACAATGATTCCAGAGCAAATTCCCAATAAACCTGGGGAAAATATGACTATTGATATTTAGGGATGTTTTGGGGTAATCTTTCATAAACCACTGAGAAATTATATTGTATCTTTACAGAAGTGTAAAGGCCTTACTCAGAACTACACACAGTACTGAACTTCTGGCCTTACATGCTCATCCTTGCATGCTCTTTTGTTTTTCAATTGAATTAGCTGACATAGTTTACATATCACTCTAAATATCTAATTACATCCACATATGTATAATAACTAATTACCTCCCCTTTAATTTATTTTCCCTAGGGCAACTGAGATAATAATTACATTTTTTTTGTATATTTTTTTCAAGCTATGTTAAAAGTTGAAAGGCCCTTGGGCTATGTGAACATTAGAGAATTATATCAATTTATTTCTGTCAAATTAAGAGCATTTCAAAGGATCCAAGCTTGATATTTAAGATCACCTTCACTGTATCTTTATTTTAATAAATGGGAGCTTATTTTTTCCATCCTCATGAAAAACATAAGTTTATGTTAGTGTCATGTATCTCTTGGAGTACAGCTGTGAAAGCTCATGATTATCAATTGAATTTTTGCTTTAATAAGGACAAGGCCTTCCTTACCAGTAGGTAGAGACAGGAGCACAATCACATTCAGCTTCTTTACAGAAGGAAGTGCTTGTCTAGTTGCTCTCTGTTTCCAGAAACAAAAGAGAAATTGTTGATTTGGAAAGGCCTTTGGAAGAAAAGCCAGTATCATAAATCGGGGTGTCTGTGATTGTGCGTCTGCTGTCTTATTCCGATCCCTGTCATTTCTTGCACAAATACAGAGATTGGCATGTAGAGAGACGAACAAAACTATGCTCATGTTTCTTTTTCTCTGCACTGTGATTCATCTTATTACATGCAAGATGAGTCTGAAACCAAGCAAGACTTTGAGTAACGCCTCAGCATTTTATCTGAAATTACAGTTCTAGGATGTTGATACAGGTATCTTGTTTAAACCACACACCTCCTATGTGTTTTTCCGCAGGGGAAAGTGAGGTCCTCTCTGATGTCCTAATTAGAAATTGATGAGTTGCACTTCAAAATATTAATGGAGTTTTCCAGAAGAAATGAATATGACAGATTCATTTTGCCTGTAACTTTTGTCCTGTTACCAGAGCAGCTGTAGTTGGGGGTGCCATTGTTTTCACAGGACCATAGAATCACAGAATATCCCAAGCTGGAAGGGACCCATGGGGATCAACAAGTCCCACTCCTGGCTCCACACAGCACCACCCTAAAACCCAAACCCTGCGTCTGAGAGCAGTGTCCAAACGCTCCCTGAGCTCCGGCAGCCTGGGGCCGTGCCCACTGCCCTGGGGAGCCTGTTCCACACCCACCACCCCCTGGTGCAGAACCTTCTCCTAACCCCCAGCCTGACCCTCCCCTGATGCAGCTCCATGCCGTTCCCTCGGGTCCTGTCGCTGTCCCCAGAGAGCAGAGCTCAGCGCCTGCCCCTCCGCTCCCCTGGGAGGAAGCTGCAGGCCGCCATGAGGCCTCCCCTCAGCCTCCTCTGCCCTGGGCTGCACAAACCAAGGGACCTCACACCTCTTGCCCTCTAGACTTATCCATCTTTGCAGCCCTCCTTTGGACATTCATTAATAGTTTTATGTCCTTCTAATTTGTGGTGCCCAGAACTGCCCCCAGTGCTCGAGGTGCCTCACCAGGCAGAGCAGAGCGGGACAATCCCTTCCCTCGCCCGGCTGGCAGTGCTGGGTCTGATGCACCCCAAGGTACTGTTGGCCCTTTGGGCTGCCAGGGCACACTGCTGACTTATGTTCAACTTGCCATCAGCTCCCAGAGTTTTGGAGCCAGAGAAAAAGAGCACGCTTGGGACAATATGATCCTGGCTGTACATACTGTTGATTCATTCAAGTAACTGTGGTCTGAACCCATTCCTGCTCTGTTAAGCCAGTATCTTACTAGCTGGGCACAGGGCAGAACAACACATACTGTTCTGAAAAACACAAGGCTTTCACCTTCAGGACATTCACATTTATGGAGGGAAAAGTATGAGCCATACATGAAAAAGAGTTTTATTGTGTTAGTAGCTTATTATCTAGGAGTACTAAGGAGTCCTGTTCCACTTGTGGGAGTGCTGATGCTGAGAAACATGTCACATTGCACAGGCACATATGTAAATCTTAAAAAGTCAAGATCAGCTCTGTCTTCTGCCAAAGCAGTTAGCAAAACTACAGTGATTTCCATGACCATAAACTCATGCCCTATGTGCTTTCTATTACAAATCAGTTCAGTACATACAAACCCATCTCTACAATAATCTAATTGCAGTGTACTTCCTTACAACCAAGTGTTACTTTGCACATCTCATTTTTACAGGATTTTTACAGTATTTTTACAGGGCCTTTTCTTTCTTTAGAACTGTGACTTTCAGGGTGACAAGGCTATTGTCTTGGTACTCTGGTACATCTACAACGAGAGAAATGGCCCTTTGCATTTCTGGCAAAATGGCAATGCTTTGTCAGACCAGCCATTCAGAAGAAAAAATGCAAGGTGGCATATATTCTCATTGAAGGAAAAATAATCTACATATTCTAATTTGGGAGATGTAGTCCTAACAAACAGCTTTAATTAGCAAAAGTCCACTCACTGCTGATCCTGGGAGATGAAAACAGTCAAAATACTGAAAATAAACCAAGCACTATATCCTAGAAATAACCTTCTGTATTGAAAGGTAAAAGAATGAGGAACTGGCTAGTTGGCAAAGGGAAAGAATACACAGAACTGCAGCTGAAAATGTATATGCTCCTTTCAAGCTCTGTAGTCAGGGTCATATCATTCATTATATATGACAACATGATGTTTAAAAACAAATGGTTTCAGCCTCACCTTTAGGCTGAAATGAAGCAAATGTTTTATTCTCAGGGAGCACTAATCCAGCATGTTCTAGAGGGATTAGAACAATCCAAAACTGAAAGCAGGTGTCCTTTCAGGGCAAAGGTGTTTCTTGACACTCACTTTAGTAGGAGCAGGAGTTGTCATCAGGCTTAAGGATATCCCACCAGCATTATCATTACTGTTATTAACTGGTCTTTATTTAAAGTAAACAGAATTGATACCAGTACTTTTTTGAAAAATTAAATGCAAGACAAATTCTCCTCTACCCTGTTTCCTTATGTAGCCATTTACATTACAAGTAGTAGACTGACTAAACAGGTCTGATTCTTTTGTTTTACATACTTTCTTTTTCTAAACCTAAGATTCTGACGCAATTGCTGAAACATAGGACATAATACCCTTTGAGATGCTCTATGACCTATCTGCACCAAGCTGGAGGATACAGGTCCCATCCCATTCTGGTCTGGCTAGGCAGGACTACATTGGACATCTCAAGTGCCATGTGTGCATTTGGACCACCGAATCAAGGTCTAGAAGTCTATACAAGGCACAAAGAAGTGGAAAATCAAGTCTGCTGTAGATACACTCTGACAGCTAGGTGGATTTACTTACAAATGTGATTCAGATTCTATTCTCCAAATTGACTGCATGAAGTGATTTATTTCCTAAAAAGATTCCTCAAAGTAACAGTTTTGAATAAATAGTCATGAAACAGTTGTTTTACAGAAGTACCTGGCTCTCATTCACTATAGTACACTGCTTGCTCATAGTGTGAATACTTCCAAATTATGAATTCAGCATTAGGAGTGGATATGTTCTATACTTCTTGCCCTCTGTCCTATGGAATTGCTCCTGAGGTACACAGTATAACAGCTAGGGAAAATTAGGCAAAAAGAGGAGAGTAAAACTGTCTAAAATGACCCCAAATTCTTCTCTCAAACTCTCACAATCCACTGCTTTTTGGAACCCCCCTTTTTTTGTTGTTGTTGTCGTTGTTTAAATTTTTACATCCCTAAACAATCAACATTAATGTGGAAACCACATTTACAAATTTGTTGTCCGGTATGATAATTAGCTGCCAAATCTCCATTCACTATTAAGAGACATATGAATTCTCCATGTGGAAACTTGTAGCCCTAGATGCTAATCAAGTGCCTGTTCAGATAAGCATATGCACTGTAATATTTATGAGTCATAGGGGAATTTTTGATGACTTTTTCATGACTAGTCTTCCTCTCTGTGTGAAAGGAAAATGAAGAACTTGGCTACTGTTTATCATAGAGTGCAGAAAAAAAAAAAAAAAAAAAAAAAAAAAAAAAGATTGCTTTCCTGTTCTTCCATAAGACCAGATATCTTGGCAGATTTATTAATGTGAAGACAGGATGCACAGGAAAACTTCCTAATAGTAGGACAGTAGAATTTCTAGGAATCCAATGAGAAAAGGTCTACTTGGCTTGTGTGGTTAAGGATGCGAACATAATTTTGAAATCATCACTCTTTTCTTCCCTTATCTGGGAAATCTCCTTTCCCGTATACCATAGTAGGTGAAGAACATAATGACGATGGTTTTCAGGAAAATAATTATTTCTACTTACAATATAAGTAGAGGTAGCATAAAATTGCAGTGGACCTTTGAGAAATTAAATAAACGGTAGACATTAAACCTTGCTATAGCTGCATAGCACCAGCTTCAAATGATTACTGTTTGTTTTCCACACAACATCTGTGATAAAAAGGAAAGGAAGGGCTGCCAGAGTTTTGCAAGCGGGGAAATGGAAGTTACCAAGATGTTCTGAGTAGCGTTTTTGTTGCCAGGACACCATGAGGAATGCCTTTTTTACCTGCTTTCATGAAGAGGGGGAATTTTTAGTTTTTGCTGTACTCTAGTGATATTTTTTGGCTATAGAAGAGCGTATCAGACCATAGGATGTATGTGGTCTGTGTGCTTTCATTAATATTGTCATCTTTAGAAAGCAAGGCACAGACAATTTCAGCACTTGGGACTGTAGGAGTGAATGGTTTGTGTACCATTGGGTAGGTATTTGCTGTGTATGGTTTGTTGATACCACAGCAGGGCTATAGCTGACAGCCAAAAATTAAAGCGCTCTGTAATTTCACAAAACATGACTTTATTGTCCTTAAAGCGCAATCAGTACAAACAGTGCCAAAACTCCAAACACTGAGAACATTTAGAACACTGAGAACTGCAAACAATAGGAGTTTTAAGAGATTTAGGAGATTTAAGTCAATAGCTTGTAGCCAAAAAATGGTTCAGAGCTGCAGTGAATGAACATATTTCCTCCTGGTAGGCCACTTGAAAATCAGGATGGAAAAATATAGTGTCCACACGGAGGCCTGAAGTGTCCACAGTGGTATGCCAAGGGTCTTGCTGGAGAACATTTTTTCCTAGCCAGGCAGTTTCCTTGCTGTGTATAAAATGGAGCTGGTGAACCTTGTGTTTGCTCAGTTAGATTTAAAATGCTATTGGAGGAAGCAGAAAAAGAGTGACAAATACAAGACAGTACTTTATATATATACATATTTATCTTCAACTGTCAGCAGCTCATTTTCATATATTTGTTTTAATTTGCCCTCTCTTTCATTGAAAACTTTTAATTCCTGGAACAGGAAAATTTTTACCCTTGAGTTACCCAGCCATGTTTTGCAGATGATGATCTGCAGATCATAGAAGCATAGAATCACAGAATCATCTGAGTTGGAAGGGACCTTTAAAAGCCATCTAGTCCAACTCCCCTGCAGTGAACAGGGACACCTACAGCGGGATCAGGTTGCTGAGAATCCTGTCCACCCTGACCTTGAAGGTGTCCAGGGATGGGCCATCCACCACCTCTCTGGGCAACCTGTGCCAGTTGCAGATCATGCAAGACAGGAAAATCAACAGAGCAGAGTGCCACTGCTTTTCATTAAAATAATCTGGAAGAATGTAGACACCTTTTTGGGAAGTAGAGAAGAGATGGCAGAAGTTCCATTTGCAATATTGAAGTTCTACCAAGGAACTTTCTATTCCTGATTCCATTCTGTGTCAATTGGTCTAAGCACAGAGTTCATGGAGTCAATAATGCTGCTTTGTAATTATTTTTCGGCATCTTGCCCCTGTGTACATGTGTACATCTTTATGAATGTGTGTGTAATTACAACATTTCTGCCTTGCAAATTGTGCTGGGCAATACGCTGCCTAACTTCTGTTTAGCATACTCCTGCAAGACATTTTGGAGAATGTGGAAAGCGTGTTGACAGAGGTTTTATTGATAATAACAAGAACATTTCTCAGATTTATGTTAAATGTAAAAAGATTGGCTAAATTTTACTGAACTACACATTGAGGAGATTTCTACTGAAAATAAAATTCCATTCTAAAATCCATCCTGTTAGCAAGCTCACATTGACTTTCTGAATTAATTCCTTCAGAGAGCAAACCAGTGGGTATTTTGTGTATTTTGTACAGAGTAAAACATTCTCAGCTCACAAATGTTCTGTTTTGGTAAGTGTTTAGGACGTTTTGTAAGTAGTGGTGGAAAAACAGGATGGCTCCAGAGGAATTAGGGCACACAGGGTTAGAGAAAGAGGGATAAGGAAGTGGATGGTAGGACTGAGAACTCAGCAACATACAGCTTGAACATTTTGCAATCATGCTGAAATACTCCAAAATTGACATCTATGATTATTATGCAGAGTGTGATTTACTCCTGGAGAAGTGGAGCAAACCTCAGAGGAATCCACATGAAAGAATAGCTATTAGGCTTACACACACAGAAGAAAGAACCCATCTATATCCCCTCTTGTATCAAATGGCAACATGCAGTCAAGTCTGAACTGTTGAAAAAATAAAGCGTTAGAGCAGATTACCGCAAGGGACAATGAATATGCCAAAAATAATTTGGAGAAATGCCTCAATGAACCAGCAAAGTATGTGAAGGGATGAGGAAAACAAGGTGAAATCGAAGAATCTAAGTTAGAGCTAACAGGGCCTGTGTCTGTGCTGAGGGACCTAGGCATGGGCCCCAGCTCCAAGGTCACTTTGACTGCATCCCAAATTCCTGTCAGAAAAAGATCTGAGCACATGTCATTCCCCCCGCAGTGCTCTGGCTTCCCGACGAAGGAAACCCTGGTATGTAGGCGGCTAGGGAGACACAACACACAGTCAGAAGGAAAAGGGGAAATGACGTGGGGGGTCCACCTGCCCAGCAACATCAGTCCGATTCAGCCGCATTTGAGATAAGTGCTGCTAACTTTCTGCAAATGGATTCATTTTATGGAAACCTCAACCTCTCTGTCACCTGGAGTCATTAGCAGAGTTATTAATAGCAAGTTATCGATAAAGGAGTGATCTGCTGCTGGCTGTCTTGATTACAACTTTTCCATTGTATACAAATTATATTTATTACCAATATGTGATTTTTACGTATTTAATAAGCTTGTGAGTTTAACTTATTGACAGTGGTCTTCACAAATAAGATGAAGTACGTGTGAACACCTTGTAGTTTTGAGATGCCTCTTAAATTATGCCTAGCCAATGTAATATACTTAGAATCCATATGGCCACACTGATGTCAACGTGTGATATATAATCCCACAGTCATATATGTTTAATTATCAAAGTTGGCTGTTATATCTCACATTCAATCTCTATCATTGTTTGGCTCAAAATATTATCATTGTCTTTCTGAAGATTTCAAAATAATTGTACTAAACTGATCTGTCTGGAAAGATTGGGCCTGATTCTTATTACATTGTAGTTTCTGTGATAGCTGTCAAATTGCTGGTGACACGCTACTATCCTGTGCAGCATTTTACATAGCAAAGTCAAGTAGAGTACGTCTGAGCCCTGTACAAAGAAAGGCATCTAACTTCCTTCATGATACTAACTGGGACTGTAGCACTGCACCACTTTAGCTATTGACTAGAGTGCTGAGCTCCAAACAAGTGATTTAAGAACAGATGCATACTTCAGCAAAGCCACCTGAAATGGAGGTATGGCTATCTCTATTTGCTAATAGATAGTACACTGAGTCTTTTTGTACATCTTGAGACAAACACAATTCCTATAGAGATGTTTGTTATTTAAGTTCTGATTTTGAATAGAGAATTGAGAGTCAGTGAAAATTGTAGGAATCATTCAATCAGTGACTCAAAGATGTTCTGTGCTGCAGCAATCTTTTACAGCAAGAAGAACCATGAAGCAAAATCCACTGCAGTCACTGGCAGCTAAGATTAACAGCTCAGGTGTCAATTGCACTGAGGACACATTTTCTCTTTGAGCTTGGCTGAGTGCCCCAACTCATTTCACAAAACCCTCTTGAACAGTAAAATTCAGCTTATAACAGGTTTTACCTTCTATCCATCTGGTCTGGATCATGAATAAGACACGAGGAAGGTACTCCCACCCCCCAGAGTTTAAAAAACACTTCTGATTCTCTAAGCTGTTTGACTCATGAAGGGCCTCTTGCTGGATAAGTGAGGACATACCTGGTATGCACAGCCCACCCACCATTTTAGGAAAAGAGATGTATTCTCTAATGTGATCACTTTGCCGTTGAACCACTGCACCTCTGTTGTAAGCAAGCCTGCTTCCAGACACACCAGATGGGAACAGTGCTGGAGAACACTCAAAAGGAGCCGTGCATTGAATAAAAGGGGAAAATACTTCTCCAGGCATGCTGCAGACAGCCTTATGTGATGAAGATATTGGGTGTTGAAACGCATGATGAAAAATAAAATCCTCAGGCACTGCACACTGTATCTTGCAAACCTTACATGCTTGTAGTTCAGTCATTCATCTTCTTCCTTCCACCTCCTCCCTGTGAATATTCATGTGTAGTCTTAGGCTTGCTTGCTGCCTTTTCACGTTCTTTGTGGGTGCTGTGACTCACATCGCCTGCCTCAGACTCCTTTCTCCTTGTTCCCCCACAACTCCTCACATAATCTCCCACGTGTCAAACACACCTCCCTCCATTCATTTCCTATAGACTGCTGTGAGGATTTGGTAGTTTTTCGCTACTGCAGAAGATACAACATCCCACAGAACTGTCAAAATTTGCTGTCCTCATTCTCTGCTGAGCCATACTCTTCCCCTACTCACTTTACTCATCTTCTGCTATGACACAGCCATCTCTGACCTCACTTCTCTCTCTGTAGCAGCACCTACGTACTGTTGCTGACACAGTGCTCCTGACTCTCCTTCCTGTGACACAATCTTCCGGTACTTAACTTCTGAGTTACTTTTGTCTTTCAGCATTGCTGGCTCTGCTTAGCTGGAGACAAACTCTTCAGACAGTGCTCTCGCTCCTTGATTGCTCTCTATATCACCCCAGCTGCTGATGCCCCATCCCTGGAAGTGTTCAAGGCCAGGTTGGATGGGGCTTTGGGTGACTAGACCTAGTGGAAGGTGTCCCTGCCCCTGGCAGGGGGCTGGAACTAGCTGGTCTTTAAAGGTCCCTTCCAACCCAAACCACTCTATGATTCTATGATTCTGTGATATTTATGGAGGGTTTGATATGTGGATGGGTGGGACAGGTGTTCAGAGTGCTTCTGAGCTTATAACTGTGACCAGAATTCAGAAGCAGAGTTGGAGCATCTGCTACTAGATCCTTTTCAGACAGTGTTGACACATGCCAGCATCAATATGGTCACTGATCAGAGAGTTACAATATGGCCCCAAAATGAGATCTATGCTGAAGTTCAGTACAGGAGAGCACAGTTCAGTAGTTATGAAAACAGTTAGTGCAGTGTTGTGAGTGCCTTCTAGAACATACAAAAGGCTGAGCTCAAAGATCTGTGGATCAAAAGTAACTTGTTGGAGAAAACTGAGCTATCCAATGTCAGTGATGTCAAAAATGACTACTGGCCACAGCCTTAAACAGAAATGAGCCAAGCTCATACAAAAGAGACAAGCAGTTAAAATATGAGTCTGGGAGAAAGCAAAGAAAAGGTGGGGCTGATTGCATAGGTTTAAAATACATTATATTTGCTGTAACATCTATGAAAATGTTAATAAAGAGAGTTTTATTTTCTTGATTTCAGGAACTTTGATATGAATAATAGCTTGTGTATGGAACATTCTTAATAGCTCAGTCATCTTCATGAACTTGGAATAGTCCTCATGTATATCAAATGGTTTTTTTGCAGTTTGTTACATTATGTAAAATCACTCATGAATTTCAAGGAGAAAAAATAAAAGACCTTTCTTCAGTAATATTAAGTAAAAGTAATCACATCTCTGTGAGATTTAGTTTATTACAGTAGTGCAAAAGACACCATTTGGTAAAAATGTCAGCCCGCACCCTTGGTTTTCATGCTAGACTCACATGCCCTTGTAGCTAATTGTATTTATAATATGACTAAAGTCACCAACATTTTTTAAAGCATGGCTTCTGGAAGCAATTTTATTCTTGTTAATTCCAAGCTATATTGTACAGCGTTTGTTCCTGGGAACAGGCTACTAAAAGCATACGTATTCTATAACTCCTACACTTTGTGCTATAAAAAGCTGCAGAACAGCGTCCATGTGATGTTATCCATTGGGATACTACAAGTGCTGGTGAAATCTTGTATTCTATTTTTATTTAGAAATCTCCAGCAGGCAAGAGTTTTACATTTTATTTTCTACATTTTGGTACAACTTCTGTTGACCTTGGAATAGCAAAAAATGCACCTCTTGTCCATGAGAAAGGAAACAGAAAGCGCCAGTTGCATAATGAGACCATATTTCTTCTGATTAAGTCAGTAGACTTTTATAGTCTGTCTCATCTGAGAGAGGTGACTCCATCTGCTTCGTGATTAGAGAACTGTGCTTCTGATAAGTGCCTATGGTTATGCACAGAGGTCTGGACATTTCAGAGTACAAACTAAAACCACTAGTGCTTTGAACAGGTAGCTGCTTCAACAGAACACTACACTTATGTCAGAAGTTAAAATGCTTGTTGTTATAAAAAGGCACGGAAAGTACTTAAACACTTTATCTGTCAGAACAACTGTGGATTGAGTTTATAAATAGATAAACCAGGGCTCAGAAAAATCTATCAGATGAACAAAATACATATTGCTGAAGCAATCTAATTACTAAAGAGATGTTTGCAAAGCTACTAATTTCTGTAAGAAGAACTGTTCCAGTCCTCTGAGTCCATTTACAGTCAAAAACAATTACTTGACTATGTGTTCCCTTAAAAGGTTGGCTACCTTCCATGTTTCAGGTAAATTTGTGCTTAATTATAGCTGTGTGGCAAGGCTGATGAGCACCAAGTCAACTTATACAAAAACTCTCACATAGCAGCATTCTCTAATCCCCTGCAACTTTTTTTTTTAAATGCTTGGTAAAAAATTTATTTGTGGGAAAAAAAAAAAAAAAAAAGCTTAAGCAATCCGTATCCCATGGATTGTATAAACCCAGTCAAGTCAAAATGTTCTTTTATGACTACATTGTGTGGTTTTTCATTATAAGCTGACAGTCAAGGGTGTGTATGATGATTGTTTGGGCTGTCTGTTAAGTTTACCCAATGTTCATCTGTTTAGGGATGCTTGATGTTCTTGACTTGCCAGTAAGATATTATATGCATATAATGCCATTTATGGGAGGAGGAACAGTACAAAATATGAATTGTATTTTTACACAGAAAATATTGAATTTATTCCTTTTCAGATATAGCCATTCCCCAGAGCAAAAATTCTCCACCTAACTCCTGTCACTCCCATCCCACAGACTCAGTTAATGCAATCAGGTGGGTCAGTGGAGACCTCTTGCAAGTTAGCTCGTGCTTTAAAAGCAATATGATTCACTCTAATTTGTTACCCTAACAGATGCGTCAAGGCACCAAAAAGTTGCTTACACATTCAATAGCTTTTCAGGCTA
>VXAV01003296.1:159436-210744 GCA_013399715.1 Alectura lathami
TCCCATGTTTCTAACCAGTAGAGTTAAGCTGTCTAAACTTCTAAGCATACTGACAATCAAGTCACAGAGATATATCCGTGGATGTAAAGAAAGGGCATGACAAAACAGAGGACTGTTTCTTTGGGTATAAAAGATGTTTGCTTTGTGTTCCAAAGCAAAGCACTGGATCAGCTCAGTTGTTGCTGTCAGCCTTTATCAGACGCTGCTGACAGCTTCTGGAGAGATGTTAGGATTTCTTGAAGAAATTGCTGGAGAACTCCATTGAGAAGGGCTAGGGGAGAATCACACTTGAATGCAACACATTCCCACTACCTATAAGCAGAAGTGCATGGAAAAACTCTTATCACTTGTGCCAAGGTTTCACTGTAAATGGAAGCAGTTCTTTCACTCCAGGTACTCTGCAAAGCAAAGCAAACTGCTCTACAAGGTCACAATATAGGGATCAGAGACCCAGCAACAAACGGTAAGTATCCACTTATGTCAAAGACAAATGTCCCAGACCCAGTGCAATGCTTTCTGGCCTCTGTACGTAAGGAGATATTGCACCGTAGTATGAAGTGGAGTTCAGAAAGTCTAAGTAAGGTGCTGAATGAGTATCAGCCTAGTGTCATTTAACACAAAATATTACGCGCAGGGGCTTAGAGGAATTTAGGTCATCTGACTCAGACACTCAGTTCACTGAGCCATCATAAATGCTGCCTTTTGAACACCCTGTTTTGGAGAACAGCTTAAAGTGTGTTATAGAAATGACTTAGTTTCTAATAATAGTCAATTAGAAGTTCTCCTCTGTAATTGTATTTGGAAATGCAATGTAAGTTCTTCTGCTGGAAAAAGTTAATTTGTCTTCATTTTCCTATGATTTCTAAAAATAGATTAGAATTAAATGTCATGTACCTTTGGAATGTGTATGTTTGGTAACTAACAAACTCACTTTGTCACTGTTTATGATCTCAGGATTCTTTCCATGGAAACTATTATAAGGTCACTATTATCATCAAGCAGCAATGAATGCTGTTCATATTTTAGAGTGTTATTAGGGAAAGGACAATCCTATGGCCTTAAAACTCATTTGTTCATCAAAAAAGGAATGTAGAATACTTTTTTTTTTTTTTTTTTGTGATTATATGGGTTTATGNGTACTATATGGTCTCCATTTCCATTTGCAACTTTTAGGACCATCCATCACTTCACAGAACTGCAAAGTGTTTATTGTTCATTGAAAGCCAGATACCAGACAGTCCCATCTCAGACTGCGTAAAGGTCTTAAAGTGAATATAGCTGCACTTTGCTCCCACGGAATGATTTCATTCCACAGCCAGACTGAGAACTGAGGAGTTCTCAAAAAAAAAGGCAGTTCAGGACTAATTTACTAATGTAAGCTGTGGGGAGAAAAAAAAAAAAGAAACAAATATAAGAAAAAATATATATTTTCAGTATTTCAGTGTGTAAGGGACTCTGTTTCTTATTTTAACACATCTCATAGCATTTATAGTACCATAACAAGATACTGCAAGGCATAAGACTTCACCAATGTCTTCACCAATGTACTGGAAATGATGGAAATGATTAAGCTTATGAGAATGATCGAAAAAGCCTTATTGCATATGCATGATTATATGTATAATTCAGCTAATGAGTCTTACTTAGACTCTCTGAAGAATTGCCATTGATTGATAGGAGTAGCTTTGGAAGTAAGTGAAGGAGAGAACATTGTCAGCAGAGAACCCTATTGACACATATGCACACAGATATATATCATAGTCAGCAGAAGGACAACTTTCATCAGTAAAGGCATTCGTTCACGCTTCCCTACCATTAATCTGCTGGCAAGTTCTCACATTAGTTCAAACTCGTCCCTAGCATTTGAGAAGATGTAATTAAAATCAGGAAGCAAACTGAATTTCAAGACCTGTATTAAATATACAAATATAAAGACAGGGTCTGATTTGCCATGCCAATGTGAACATGGAGGTTTAAAATTGTTTTATTTGGAGTAGAAATAGAAAAATAATGGATCGACAAAGGTGCCTAAAACCTTGATTTGTTAATCTAATAGATAATGATATAGATGTAAGTACTTGCAGCTGTTTGCTAATACAGACTCTAGGCAATATTAGTTGGCAAAGTACATGGTTTATAAGTAGATACGAAATAACATCTACCCTAGGGTGCCAGAGTAACTTAGCTACTTACAGCAATGCGTGCGCATAATCTCTTGTTTTTAACTCCTGCCTTTCCCTCTTCCTTTACCCAAGTAGATTTTTCCAGGCTTATCAATCTTGTCTAATGTGAGTTTCCTGATGGCTTACTTATAAATAAGACTATCCTTTGACTAATTCCTTTGCTTCAGGGGCATATTGATTTTCAGTATGTAGCACTTCATATTAAAAATCTGTGTGTCTTTGACGTATGGCTAGTATACTGAAGATGAACTTATCTCAGTGCAATATATCCCATTTAATGTTTCTTACGTACATCATTTTTTAATTTGTGTATATTTCTGGACAAAAAAAAAGTCATTTTTTAAGTGACAATGAAAAATGTTACTTATGCATCTCCATTTTCCACAAGCGTGGAAAAGTTTTAATGGAAATATTTTTATATATCTTAACTGTTACCCAAGAAGTCTTGCAGGAGCCTTTGTGGCCATAGTTGCTGTGTCCTTGAGAAAGTAATTATTACCTGTACATTACTCAGGTAGAGATGGTCACAAGTTACATCAGTTTCCAGACTTCTCAGACATAGTAACAAAGGCAGAAGACTTCTTGAACTTTGTGGAATGATTGAAAACTAGGTGATAACTCTGTGTGCGCTCTTTGTTGGCAGTTCCTGTAAAACCTAGAAAGTGCCCTATTCTCGCTCATTAGTTTTACAGTCCATCGGCTGATTTCTATCAGATTTGGCACAGGGATGAAGATCTGAAAGATACACGTGTTTCTAGAAATCTCATTAGAAAACAAGAAGAGGCAATTTGAAGAGAGATGCCTAAATGTGAGTTCAGCCTCATTTCAGAGACCTGCACATCAGAGCTTGCAATAAATGTTGTGTGCTTGTCCACCAGCCACTGTCTCACAGTACAGCCAATGACAATCTGAAGTGGTAGTCACTTGTTTAAATATAGGCATCTACTGCCACGTGAGATGCCCTAATGTATTTCTCCTAGCCTCCAGCTGCCACTTCAGAAGACCATGCAGTTGGTCCTTTTCATACCATGAGGATGGCTCAAATACCTTATGAATTACAAAGGGCAACTAAATCAGGCTCAGAATCTCCACGGACTATAGTGGGCACCCAGATAGCTAAGCCTTGATGTCCGAATTTGTATTAAATTCCAGCCCAAGAGGGGGATGTAGTTGCACTTATCAGTGCTCTGGTAGACACTGCATCCTTACTGATGTTCTAGAAGGTTATGGGTCCTATAAATCCTGTCTGCTACTCCTGTTCCCTCTCATTCAGCTTCTTGACTGAAGGAGAGCCACAATGTTGTTTCACAGGCATTGAAATTCATGAGTGAAAGAAGAATTACAAATGTCGCAGCCTTGAGGAACGTGCCCATAAACGTTTTCGACCAACAGCAAGACCTCAATGCAGAGAGTGCTGCTATTTCCCAATACTAGATCTCACCAAGCAGTTTCTCTCATGATAGCTGAGGTTTTGGAGCAAAGACACTGCAGAAAGCAACAGCATCCCGCAAGTGACCCCTTTTTAAATAAAACATGAGTAAAACAAGAAGGCAAAGAGTACCTTGATAGCTAGCCAGGAAGAACAGACTTTTCTTGGCCATCAGTCTGTGTTCAGGTTTTATTTTTTGGGGTGTTGATTTTGAATTTTCCTTCAATCTCCCTGGACAAACTGGACATTCAGACTGTTCCGTCAAGACCATCGACTCTTGAGGAGTAATAACATATGTCTGGGCTAGGACTTCACATTTGAATTTATCCCTCAGAGCTGCCACCCACCCCTAGCAAACAGCTACATGGTTTCTCTTGAAAAGTTGTTTCAGCAAGTGCCAGAGCTAAGCAGAAGACTGCCTGCCTTAGCTAAGCTGGACTGGACACTAGCAAGTATGATGTTATGGAGACTGGCCTCCACCAATCCTGCCTGCTTTCACTTCAGCCTTCTCCTCCTCTCCAGACGTAAGTCTCACTCAGGTCTTGAGCTGAAAGCCCAGGCAGCACTGCTGTGCTGTGCTGTGCAGCGGCTGAGCCCTGGCACAGGCTGCCCAGAGGCTGTGGGGGCTCCTCCTTGGGGATCTCCAGGAGTCGCCTGGACGTGGGCCTGGGCACCCTGTTCTGGGTGGCCCTGCTGGAGCTGGGGCTGGGCCAGAGGGACCCAGAGGGCCCTGCCAGCCTCAGCTGTCCTGTGGTTCTGTCAAATGTCTGTTTGGGCATTTCCATTCCCTTTAAAAATCTAGTATAAATTGTTGTCAGTTCTGCTTGTGAGAAACTGCCTGAGACAAAGTAGTGCAAAGCATTATTTTTGCACCAATATCATTTCAAATAAATAAGCAGCAAAAAATTGTGTTATTGTGTGGCTGGTTTTTCATCATTTCTCCTCCAAAAAACACAGAGCAGCTGAAAAGGTCAAGCTCCCTGATTTTACCATATTTCAGTGAATTAGTACCCCTGAGTGACCTTGATTGGCACTTTACAAACATTAACAGCATTGATAGTCTTTACTAATTGCCATGCTTCTCAACTCTGGGAATATTGGATATCCATTTCTGCTTTTATTAATTTATATATTTATTATAGTGTTGTTTACGACACTGTAACGTAGAGAGAACATTCATGAAATTGTCCTGTGGGATCATCTTTTGAGAACATTTTTTTTTCTCACTGCAGAAAGACTATTCTGTACCACACATTGGAATTTCTGGCTTCACTGAGAAAATGTTGCAGGGGAAATGGGGGTGGGAAGAGAAGGGGTACCCTGCCTTCACCTAAGGAAAAGTAAACCCCAACCAACCTTTGAAGGTGTTTTAATTTTTATGTGAGTAAGGTTAGTTTAGTATATAATAACAGGCTGCCTTGACAACAAAGGCTGAATCAACACAGAACATGATTGGAATTATGCATGTCAATTATAATGAATCTCATTATGCAACACGAAAGTCTAATTCTATTGTAAAGGCCAGCAGTCTGCTGTCTTAAAGCTGATGTCAATGCTGAACAATAACTGCCCTCTCTCCCACGTCATAGCCATAAAGAATAAATATAAACCTCATTTCTACAGCTTTTTAATATGCAAATTTCCTTGGGGTAGGGGCAAAGAGAGATTTTTTTTAATTAAAAACAGACAACTGCCCTCATCTTAAAACAGTCCATCAAGCCCATGGCTTGATTTAACATTTTGTTTTCCACATGAAAAATTGAAGTGGGGTTATTTTCTTTCCTTGTATCAGAATAAAAATCAAGAATGAAAATTTCTCGTACTGTTTCAACCCGCTATTGCCTTTATCAAAATAAAATAAAATAAAATATAAAGTCTAGAGATTAGGCTATAATTTCCAGCAAGAAAGTCACATTAATAAATGTGATAGCAACACTTTTACAGAATAGTAGAGGGTGGTGCAAGTATTTCACTAAATTTTACTACTTTTCACCACTATTTTTTGCAAGTTTTGCAATATTTGCAATTGAAATGTCCAGTTTTTAGAGTTTCTAAATATAAAATAAATAGAAAGGTAGATTCTCTTTTGTGAACATGTGATTTGAATGCTGTTTGACCTCTTAAGTACTATTCCATAATTTGTTGTTACATAGCTGATAACTGCAGCTGTAGGCATGTAGCTGGCATTTTTATTTGCTGAAAGAAAACACTGTTGTGAAACAACGTGACTAGGTGTGGGAATGTTAGTAAATGGTAGTCAAGTACAACTGAAGATTTACAGTCTTCAGACTGCTATCTAGCAGGATTAGGTGAGCACATTAGCTCACCCCTGCTCATTAGGTGAGCAGGGGTGAAGCAACATCTGCAGAGATTGCACTGAAACTGGCCCATGGCCATCAGACAGTACTTTGCAGAATGCAGTAGGACTAGTCAGTAACTCTCAGCTGACATTAGGAAGAGGTACTGCAGCTGACAGCAAAAAGCTTATAGGCATCAATACCTCTACTCCAGCAGACAGGACTTCTGAATGCAAAGTAGTTACAGGGTCTGTATTGCAATTTTTTATGAGAATTCACAGCTCAGGGCTAGCTTGCAAGCAATCTTGTTCTAAAAATCCACTTATAGCTGGTGTAAGCTGAGTTTTTAAAACTGTCATTTAAAACAAAATTGAAAGAAGATGTTTGGTTTTAAAGCAATTGACCCAGAATTGCTTTGAACTCCCAGCATCCACACAGATCATGGTTGTTTACTTTTCCAGTCAAAGACAGATGAAAAACAAATCTGCGGGATCCTGAAAGAACCTCGTAGTTATTAGACCTAGGACAGTTATTTGATATGCAATTAGAATAGCACTCCAAATTTTCCTCATTTAGAATTTCTCACAGCTATCATAGGAAAACTATGACTCAGACAGGTTGTTTAACAGCCTGAGAGAAAAAAGTTCCTAAAGCTGGCCATGAAATTTGTTGTCCATTCTGGCTATTTCTGAAAACCAACTTTACATTTCTACCAGCAGAACATTGCTGTAATGTACATGAACAGCACAAGAAACAGTAAGATTGACTGGAGGAAGGATGAAAGATAGTAATTTGACAAATCTACATAGGATACTCTCTGTCAAGTAAAAGACAGTTTTTTCTACCACGTATTATTGCTCTTATTACTTCCGTAATCCTCATTGGTCCATTTTTCCTGAGGTAGAAGATAAAAAAAAAGAGAACAAACCAGCACTGAGGCCTTTCCCTCAAAGACTGCAATTCCCTTTCAACTACTTGTAAAGATCTACAGGATCTTTTCCTACCATTAAGCTTTTGGAATTTAGCTTTGTGCTAAGGGAAGTGGCAGGAAGTGGCAGAAAAGGACTAGATTCTTTGCAGGGTCAGGTGAAAGACATTCCAGTTACTGACAGAAAGGGGAGGAGGACATTTCCCAGTGCCAGAGGCACAAAAGGAAACAGGGGAACACCCATCTGGAAAGCAGCTTGCCAGAAAAATACCTGTAGGGGGGTCATCCTTGTGGGACACCAAGCTGAACATAAACCAAGAATGTGCCCTTGCTGCACAGAAGGCCAACAGCCTCCTGGGCTACATTAGGAGGAGTGTTGCCAGCAGGTCAAAGAAGGTGATCCTTCCCCTCTACTCAGCACTGGTGAAGACTGGTGAAGCAACACCTGGAGCCTGAGTCCAGTTCTGGGCTCCTCAGTAAAAGAGAGGCATGGAATAGAACAGTACAGTTGCAAGGGACTTTCAAAGATCAGCAAGCACAGCTGCCTGACTACTTCAGTGCTAACCAAAAGTTAAAGCATATTATTTAGGGCATTATTCAAATGCCTCTTGAATATTGACAAACGTGGCATCAACCACCTCTGGAAGCCTGTTCCAGTGTCTGATGACCCTCAAAGTAAAGAAATTTCTCCTCATATCTAGCCTGAACCTCCCCTGCCATAGCTACATGCTGTTCCCATGCATCCTGTCATCAGTTACCAGGGAGAAGAGAGACTGGCACCTCCTTCTCCACTTCCTCTCCTCAGGAAGGTGGAGAGAGCAATAAGGTTGCCTCTTAGCTTCCTCTTCTCCAAACTAGACAGACCAAGTGTATGGTCTGATATATGTATAATGAACACATCATATATGTCTGATGATGTATTCATCAACTCATGATGAATGTAGACATGGAAAAAATGAGCCACTCAGTTCACTGGTAATCATGTTAACAGATTTGTAGCACAGTGTGGATGAGGACTTCACGTCACAGCTGGCAGCAGTGTGTGTTGCAATCTATTGCAACCCATAGTGAGAGTCAGGAGTCAGTGGGGAGAGGCAGTCAAGAACAGCAGCAATTAATTTCATTTTTCATAGAATCATAGAATGGCTTGGGTTGGAAGGGGCCTCAGAGATCATCTAGTTCCAACCCCCTGCCGTGGACAGGGCTGCCAGCCACTCGCTCACTAGATCAAACTGCCCAGGAACCCATCCAGCCTGGCCTTGAACACAGCCAGGGATGGGGCAGCCACAGCTTCTCTGGGCAGCTTGTGCCAGCGCCTCACCACTCTCTCAGTGAAGAATTTCTTCCTGATGTCCAACCTAAACCTCCCCTCTTTCAGTTTTAGCCCTTTCCCCCTTTTCCTACCATTATCTACCTGAGTAAAAAGTCGGTCCCCCTCCTGCCTGTAAGCTCCTTTCAAGTATTGGAAGTCCGCAATGAGGCCTCTCCGGAGCCTTGCCTTTTCCAAGCTAAACAATCCCAACTCCCTCAACCTTTCCTCACAGGAGAGGTGCTCCAGCCCTCTGATCATTTTGGTGGCCCTCCTCTGGACCCGCTCCAACAGCCCCACATCCCATCTGTACTGGGGGCCCCAGGCCTGGACACAGTACTCCAGGTGAGGCCTTCCAAGGGCAGAGTAGAGGGGGACGATCACCTCCCTCTCCCTGCTGGCCACCCCTCTCTTGATGCAGCCCAGGATGCCATTGGCCTTCCTGGCTGCGAGAGCGCACTGCCGGCTCATGACCAGCTTTTCGTCGATCACAACGCCCAAGTCCTTCTCTGCAGGGCTGCTCTCAAGGAGTTCTTCTCCCAGTCTGCACACACACCTGGGATTGCCCCGACCCAAGTGCAACACCTTGCCCTTGGCCTTGTTGAACCTCATCAGGTTCTCGTGGGCCCACTTTTCCAGCCTGTCCAGGTCCCTCTGCATGGCATCCCTTCCTTCAGGGGTATCCACTGCACCACTCAGCTTGGTGTCATCAGCAAACTTTCTGAGGGTGCACTCGATCCCACAGTCTAAGTTGTCAATAAAGATGTTGAAGATCACCGGTCCCAAGACGGACCCCTGGGGGACACCGCTCGTGACCGGTCTCCTCCTGGACATAGAGCCATTGACTACAACCCTTTGGCTGCGACCCTCCAGCCAGTTCTTTATCCAGCAAACAGTCCACCTATCAAATCCACATCTCTCCAGTTTAGATATAAGGATATGGTGTGGGACCATGTCAAAGGCCTTGCACAAGTCCAAGTAGATTACATCCATCGCCCTTCCTTCATCCACCGATGCCGTCACTCCATCATAGAAGGCCACCAGATTGGTCAGGCACGACCTGCCCTTGGTGAAGCCATGCTGGCTGTCTCGCATCACCTCCTCATCTTGCATGTGCTTTAGCATCTCCTCCAGGAGGATCCGCTCCATGATCTTCCCAGGCACAGATGTGAGGCTCACTGGCCTGTAGTTTTTCTGATGCTTTGTCTCTATTCATAATATGGAAAATTGAAATATCAGGGATAGTTACTTTGTCAGTTCCGCATAGAGGTAATAGGCTACAGGGTAGAAAACCAATCTGAGTTGAGCACATTCTCATATGCAATGCCACAGACTTATGTTGTCCAACAGACTGTGAAACCATAATACCTCCAAAAAGCGAAAGGAGGAGCATGGAAGAATACTAGGAAAGCCCTGAAAGTTCCTACTAATTCATGCATCAAATAGGTTCATGCTTAAAGGCAGCAAAGGCCTGAGATTCCTTGGCTGGGATTATCTGAATTTTGCCTCTAAACCTGTTGGAGTTTGCCACCAGACATCATCACTGCACGATAAGTTTGTGCTCACATCTATATTTCAAATGAAAATAACAATCTAGTCAGAGTATGGAGAACAGATTTGAGTGTGAGAAGGGTATGCTTGTAATTTTATTTTATTTTATTTCTGGGTATTGAAAATCCACTAAAATAGCGATGTCTGCAGTTCGCTGGGATTATTTTACTGTGATATCTAGCTGTGCAATCTGGAAAGCTATTGTCAGCATATGAATCTTTAAGCAACTGTAATGGGTACCTGGTGATATACGTGATCTCTTAGAAAGGGTAGCTAACACCTGAAAAAGTTATTATAATTTTCTGTCAAATGGAAAAGTAAATAACTATGTAAAATAATATTTTCAACCTGTGAATGCTTGCTTGCATTGTCAGCAGCAGATGTCAGGTACTGCTCCATCTAGATCTTTGGGTGCTTTCCCAGTGCCATCTTCTCATATGCAAGATTTTATTTTTTACAGACAAATTGATGTACTATAAATAAAACTATATTGCAGTCTTCTATGGTTGGTGAAAATTTTCTTCTGCTGCATAGCCAAAGCAAACCATGTTGAACAGATGACCATACACTAGACAGAGGATTCCCAAGGGAATATCCTGTGCATGGGGGCTCTCCCAAGGCGAGGCTCCCAAACCTCATGGTTTCCTGTATGCAAGCTGTTTAAATAAGTCAAGAGCATAATGGTATCTGCAGTGACAAAGTGAAGGAAGCACAGACTGCAATGAGGCACCACTGCAGACAGCTATCCTTGGTGATAAGTACCATCAGACTTTTGGGTAAAACAACCCTATTATCCCTGAAGGAAGAAGGACTCCCCAGTAATTAGGGCAGACGACTCTTTGGAGATCTGTGTGTCCATAGTTGTGCTGCCACAGACTGTCTCTGTAACCTCTGGTGTGTCATTTAAGGCCAAGATCCTCACAGTTTATTATACACTACCCTCACTGAACTCCAGTTCTGGCTGGCCCACCAGGTAAATAGAGTTGGTATTATTTGCAGCTTGCATGTGTCATCTTAGCTATAATAAGATGTCTTGGCAAGTCAGTGGAGAAGCAGAGGGTGTCTGTTACCGACAGAAGAGGCAGCACTGCAACAGAGAGCTGGATGCAGCCTTGAACAAGAGAGACTGGTAAGATATGCAGGGAGAAAATTAGAAAGGTGAAAGCCCTGCAAGAACTTCATCTAGCTACCTTTGTAAAAGATAAAAAATGTTTTGGCAAATATGTTAATGGCAAGAGTTAATGGCCAAGGTGAATCTCCATCCTTTACTGGATGCAGTGGGGAACATTACCACTGAGGACAAGGAAAAGGCTGAGATTCTCAATGCCTTGTTTACTTCTGTCTTTAATAGTCAGACCAATCATCCTCAGTGTACTCAGCTCCCTGACCAGGAAGACAAGGATAAGGAGCAGAAAAAAACCCTCGCCATTCAGGAGGAAACAATTAGAGGCCTGCTACTTCACCTAAACCATCACAAGTCCATAGAGCCAGATGGGACCCACCCAAGGGTGATGAGGGAGCTAGCGGAAGTGCTTGCCAAGCCACTGTCCATCATTTATCAGCAGTCCAGGACAACTGGAGGCTTGCCAATGTGACGCCAATCTGCAAGAAGGGTCAGAAGGATGATCTGGGAAACTACAGGCCTGTCAGCCTGACCTCAGTAGCAGGGAAGTTTATGGAACAGATCATCCTGAGTTGTGATCACATGGCATGTGAGGAACAGCTGGGGGATCAGGCCCAGCCAGCATGGGTTTACGAAAGGCAGGTCCTGCCTGACCAACTTCATCCTCTTCTATGACAAGGTGACCCGACTGGTGGGTGAGGGAAAGGCTGGTGATGTAGTCTACCTAGACTTCAGTAAAGCCTTTGACACTGTCTCCCCCAGCATTCTCCTGGACAAGCTGGCAGCCCATGGCTTGGACAGGTGTATTCTTAACTGGGTAAAAAACCATCTGGATGGCTGGGCCCAGAGAGTCGTGGTGAATGGAGTTAAACCCAGCTGGCGACTGGTCACGAGTGGTGATCCCCAGGGGTCAGTGCTGGCACCAGTAGTGTTTAATATCTTTTTTTGATGATCTGGATGAAGACATTGAGTGCACCCTCAGTAAATTTGCAGATGACAGCAAGTTAGGAGGAAGTGTTGATTTGCCTGAGGCAAGCAAGGCTCTACAGTGGGATCTGGACAGGCTGGATCAATGGGCTGAGGCCAACTGCATGAGGTTCAACAAGACCAAGTGCAAGGTCCTGTACTTTGGTCACAACAACCCCGAGTAACACTACAGGCTTGGGGCAGAGTGGCTGGAAAGCTGTGCAGAGGAAAAGGAGCTGGGGTTGACAGCCAGCTGAACATGAGCCAGCAGTGTGCCCAGGTGGCCAAGAAGGCCAACAGCATCCTGGCTTGTATCAGAAATTGCGAGGCCAGCAGGACTAGGGAGGTGGTTGTCCCCCTGTATTTGGCACTGGTGAGGCCACACCTCGAGGCCTGTGTTCAGTTTTGGGCCCCTCAATACAAGGAAGACATTGAGGCCCTGGAGCATGCCCAAAGAAGGGCAAGGAAGCTGGTGAAGGGCCTGGAGCACAAGTCTTGTGGGGAATGACTGGGGGAACTGCGGCTGTTCAGTCTGGAGAAGAGGAGGCTCAGCGCAGACCTTATTGCTCTCTACAGCTCCCTGAAAGGAGGTTGTGGTGAGATGGGAGTCGGCCTCTTCTCACAGGTAACTGGTGATAGGACTGTGAGGTAACAGCCTCAAGCTGTGCCAGGGGAGGTTCAGGTTGGATGTTAGGAAAAACTTCTTCTCTGAGAGAGTGGACAGGCATTGGAACAGGCTGCCCAGGGAGGTGGTGGAGTCTCCATTCCTGGAAGTGTTCAAGAAAGGTGTAGATGTGGCACTCAGGGGCATGGTTTAGAGGGCATAGTGGTGATGGATTGGCAGCTGGGCCAGATGATCTTAGATGTCTTCCAACCTTAATGATTCTATGATTCTGTGAAAGGATTCCCTTTCACAGGGAGAGAGAAAGGAGAGTGGCATACAGGACACTTATTTCTTCAAAAACTCCTAGCCCAGTTTAATAAGCTTTAAAATACTGACAACATGAGGGTAAGAAATATGTTTGCATTCCTGACTCTTGCGCTCTTACAGTGAGCTGCCTAGGTTTATTGACTGGTTTTCTGTCAAAAGTGTGGTGCATTGCCTTGCTATCCATAGAAACCTGTTACTTCTGTTATCATATATATTTATATGATACACATACACACCAGTGGACTCTTCAATGTGCAGTGATCTTTTTCAGTTTAATAAATAGCAACAAAAGAATTATCTGCTCATTGGGTTTTAATCTGTGAAATGCTGTTGGCAGAAGTGCTTAGCACAGGATTTATTTTTAGTTTTACGGAGATTTGATTATAGGCAAATGAAGATCATGTAGTATGTCAAGGATATATGTATGATAATTATGTATATTAAAGATTTTAATTAAATAACTGTATTTGGTTATAAAAAAAACCTGCAAATTTAATATTCTGATTAAGCAAAACATATGTGTGATGAAGCTCCTAGTGTCCATTTTATATAGATGGAATAAAGCGTAGATGCTAAAGAAATAATTATTATGAAGATTCTGAGTGAGGATATCTGGATACAGCCTTGCAAAAAAACAGAGTTTAGGGCATGTTCTGTGTTAACCTCTGCCTGAGCAAACTGCAAAGTTCTAACCCACCTCTGGATCTTGCTTTCCAGAGATTAGGGTATGTATTTTGACAATTATTTTTAAGAAACAAGCTTCTTATAAAACAAAATTATTATAGTGGAAATAGTCATAACATGGCTGTAAATTTGCTTATGAGGATTAAAAATGAGGATTTTCCTGTAGAAAAGGAACAGTGGATAAATAACATATACTTCTGTATAGGTAAAACACAAATGCACTAATTCAATATATGAATTATTACTAATACTGACAGCTATGCTGTTCATAATTTCTCAAAGCTGTTTCTCAAATCAATTCTTTGAGCAATTATTTTTAAACAGAGTATTTGAGTTGGATCTCCCCTCACAACTGTGGTGTTAGATTATGATTTGCAAGTACAGTCCAACATATGGAAGAAAAAAAAATCCGTACAGAACTGGTATGTTAAGATGAAGCTATTGAATGATGATTTGTGCCTGGAATAATCACTGCCACATGCAGCTGGAATTAGGATTCCTGAAGAGGAATCCCAAGTGAAGGGCTGAAGCAAGGCCTTTTTTTTTCCTCCTTTATTTATTTATTTTTTTTCCTAGAGAACAAAACCCCCCGCCTCTCCCTGTCTGGGCAGAATGGTACTGTCCCAGACAGAAAGGTCCCCATAGGCCAAGCTATTCATGTAGCACCAGGCTGCTGGAGTACCAAGCTATGGCAGGGATGGGGAGCAAAACCAGGGAAATGCCTGCAGTGATTGCATGACAATTAGCACACTACAGATTGGGTTTGCTTGCCAGTCCTCAGATGAGAGAAAGGGAGAAAGACAGAAAGAGAGACAGAGAAAAAGGGAAGGGAAGGGAAAAGGGAAAGGGAAAGGGAAAGGGAAAGGGAAAGGGAAAGGGAAAGGGAAAGGGAATGGCTACAAACAAATCCTTNTTCACAGTTTTTTTTTTTTTTTGTAAAGTAATAAAATGTTTATTACTTTGATTTAGAGAATATTCAAAACCATTTGCTAAATAAATGTGTGAATAAACTCACTGAGCACATGCAAGGTTCCCAGACTGACTGCATCTTTGAGTGCTTTTCTCTTTTTTCAGGCATTTTTTTTTTTTTCTGTTTATCCAGAATATTTATGAAGATCACAATAGCACTTGTTCTGCCTTGACCAAAGGATTCTTATTAACAGATTTTAAAATCCCTGAAATGAAGGCAACACCAAAGTAAGCTTACACAGGTGTAAGCAAATTCACCGAATATTCTCCAGTATGCCAGTAATAAAGACATTTTTAATCACAGGGTGATGTATGTTTTTTTATGCACATCACTGCTAGCAGGAATAATCAATGTATATAACTGCATGCTGAAGGGAAACTGGAATGTTGCTAACCACTTTTATAGCATGTCCCCTCATTCTTTTCAATAAGGTAAAGAGATTTTTTATCATCATGGAAAATCATGTATGTAAGAAGCAGCTCCTTAATTCTCATTTGGATTACTTCATGAGTATTTAAGTCTGGAGAACAGTCATCATTCCTCTGCTTCTTCCCACCCCCTCACACTCCCCTATTCATGATTTTTCCTGTCATGCAGACATCCTAACTGTGTTCTCTCTTTCATCATTATCTTCCACATTTTATAAAGCAATATATTTTCACTTTTGGTTAATGTAAATAAAGAGATCAGCTTAAATTTCCTGTGATCAAAAATAATTTAAAATATTCTTATGATGAGTTTCTTAACCTTTAAAATCCTTTCTCTTTAATAATCTTTAAGACTCACTAACCATTATTATCCCACATATGCAACCACAATTAAAGGTTAACAGAAAGAATACCAAAATGCAAGGCAAACCAAATCAATCTAAGAAAATATACCCACTAAATAATATATATGATAAATACACGCCTACGTATTTATATACATTCACATAATGATGCATCTATACATGCCTGTATAGAAGTTTATAAAGACATTTATGCAGAAAGCCTTTTCATGTGAATGCTTGCTGGGAAGGAAGAGGTGTGGAGGAGTAGGGAGGCTAAAGTGAGGGGGATGAGAGTTAGCAGCAGTGGTTGATAGATTAACATTGTGAGAGGCTGGATTAGAAGAAGCAGGCAACTGACATGGAGATGGGTAGACTGGGTGGAAGTGTGTGTCAGTCCCACTTTCTTCTCTCCCTTGCAACTCCCAAGGCTGTAGTTATCCTTTATCTCTGAGGGAACCCAAATGCTTTGCTCTGTGGCCCCTCATTTGATATAAGGCACAGAGAGGCTGGGCTTTCCTGGGAAAGACCGAGTTTCCTTTGCCAGTTCCAGGGATACTGGAAGCATCTGAGGCAAAAGCAAAGGGAATCTCTATCCATTTTGAGGCTTAGCATCTCTATGTGGTTCCTCTATGTGAGATGGACCTGCTGTTGAGAAGGGGAAGGAAAATGTCTGTCTGTCTTTTCAGAGGGATAAAACCCTGGATCAAAAAAGGGATGACAAAGTGGAGCAGAGAGCTTCTAGCATATAACTTGAATGCAGCAAAGCACACCTGTAACTACACTACTGTGATCTGCCTAAATCTGTAACAGGAAGATCATGAAACACAGGCATACTTTGCTTAGGAAGACTCCATTACACCTGCCAGGTACCATCTGCATGTACAGTTCTCCCTAGGGCAGGACTGAAATAATGTCTGGATGCTTTCCTGGAGTCCTTTCTAACTTTATGAATACAAATACATTATTATGAATATAAGCCTGCAGAAGAGAAGGCTCTGGGGAGACCCGATAGTGGCCTTTCAGTATCTAGAAGTGGGCTACAAGAAAGAAGGGGACAGACTCTTTAGCAGGGCCTGTTGTGATAGGACTAGGGGAAATGGTTTCAGACTGAGAGGGGAGATTTAGCCTGGATATAAGGAAAAAAGTTTTTTTTAAATAAGGGTGGTGAGGCACTGGCACAGCTTGCCCAGAGAGGTAGTGGATGCCCCGTCCCTGGAGACCTTCAAGGTCAGGCTGGACAAGGCTCTGAGCAACCTGATCCAGCTGTAGCTGTCCCTGTGCACTGCAGGGGAGTTGGATTAGATGGCCTTTAAAGGTCCCTTCCAACTCAAACGATTCTGTGATTCTATGATTCTGAGTGCAAAGTAGGAAGCTCTTAGTCTCTCTGTTGTTCTATAGTCTTTGAAGAACATTGAAGTCCTCACTGCTTTTCAGTGTCCATCCCATAAGCAGACCAGGTTGTTCTATACTTTTAACCTGCTGTAAGCTAGTATTTAATCAACCTTTATTCCACCTTCATTTATTTGTTTCTGTGGGTTGCAATTTAATTTCTACTGGTAAAATGTTTAGAAGAGAATGTAAGCTGAAAATTGACCATCAAGAGATAAGTAGTTCTCACTAATGTTTTCTCCCCGTGTTCAATTGTCTCAGCTGTTTTTTAACTCATGTCATATATACATATTTTACAAAGTGCTATTTTTTTAATCAGAATAGTGTGTAATAATAAGTTGAACTCTCAAGAAACTAGAAAAATTAAATTATGCCAATTCAGTCATCTGTACCAGCTAGGCTAGAAATTCTGTCAAAGAATAACACCTTGTCCATCTGAGGCATATCATGTTGTGATGAATATCATATATATGAATTTTGACTTTTAATTTTTCTTTTCCCCCAAACTTCCACAGACATAAATAATCCTTATTCAGAATATTTATTCTGGATAGTTGAAGTCTAGTCTGCCCCTGTAAGGGTGATGGATGGGTAACTCAACTGAGGATCTAGATGGAGTTTTTTGAACCATGGGATTGCCACACTAGCCTCCCGCCACTTCTGCTCCCAGTAAGTACCTCTGCACAAAAACGTTTTCCTATATCTTAACATCTTTTAAGAAATTAAACCAATTAGAGTAGCACAAAGGGAAGGGTTAGATGTTAAGGTTGTGGAAGAAATATTTTGATATGGTTCCTCCCTTCCAAATTACCTCTCATCTTTCTCTTTTCTTTTCATCCTCTTGGAAGCAATACGATACACAATAGATGAAATAGATGAGTAGGTTCTTTGTGACTCAGAACCTGCCTAAGAGAAGAGGGAAAAAGTCTGTTTTAATTTGCTGTAGGAATATAATGACTCAGCACAACCTTGTGCCAGTTCTCCTGTCTGGCCTGTGTTCCTCACGCAGTCACTCCTACACTCCTTCCTCCTGGACTGAGTTAGAAGCTGTTAGCACTGCATTTCCTAATTACAGCCTTTGTAGCACAGCCTGTGGTGACAGAAACTGGCTAATATTTATTCATGCTATATGTAACATGCCTGCAAAAGAATCTGAGTGAAAATTTGTTATAGCCAGACTGATTAAACATAGCCACTTTGCCAAGCAGCCTCATCCATCTTCCATGGAAACCTGATAGTCATAAAACACATTGACAAGTGTGGGATACAATATATATGAAGAAAGCTTTCCATTGCAGCTAAATCACATTCCTTTAGCTGAAAACAGAGATTTACCTCTTATAACAGCCAGAAGTTCATATGCATGTTTTTCCATGTAACACCTGGAGACTTCTCTGATGGAAAATGGAAAAGTGTGGGTTAGACTCAGTATCTGACATGGCATTTTCACAGATGGTGAAGTTAAGGGTAAACAAAGATATCTTTTTTAAAGTTTTGACAAAATATTATTTATCCACTTTCCACTGCCCAGCTTGGAACATCAGGAGTAGGATCACCCATTATTTCATTTACCAACACACCATCAATCACTAGAGGCACCACTTACCAGGAAGACAACTTGGAAAAACTAATTACGAGTGATATGATAACCCCCTAGCAACTTGGATGCCTCCCCTAGGACATAATAATTTAATACAATAGCAGACAATTCCATACCAATTGTCTTGAATCTAAGTACAGCTAGGGGTAGCATGATGTCTGTGATTCCCGAAAAGCCACATTCTCTACTTTCTTTCAGATTCTGTAGCAGGTTGGTCTGAGACTGCTGTCCCATGTTTGTGCAATGAAATTCCTTGCTGTTGTGGTCTCAGTCCCTCCAGCATTTAAAAAGTGCTGCAGAATTTTCACCCCAGATGCTTTTAGATTCGAGTAACAACAATCTCTTGACAAAATTCTGCTCTGAAGACTGCCATCAGCACAGAAACAACTGTAGCTTAATCACAGTTTTATTTGAAAAGGAAGATCACATATTTACTTTGATAATATTTTTGAGTTCCTGAAGGCCAGATCCTTTTCCCACTGGTGTCTGTGGCAAAACTCCCATTAACTTCAACGGCAACAAAAGCAGCCACTTAGTTTGCATAATCTGCAGAAAGTAAATATGTTAACACTTGTTATCTGTGTTACTTAAGTAGCTAATAAAAATGTCCATGTAAAACTGGCTCATATTTATCTAAGCTGGTAAAAAAAGTGACTTTAAAATAGGACAAAACACAGGACAAAAACATTCTGTAAATAAAGACTCAATAAAGAAGGCCGATCTTTTCCTCTTTTTTACCTCATAGCAAAGCATATGTTTTTTATAATATCACAGAAATACAGCTGGGAACACTGAAAACAAATAAAATGTACATATTATGGACATAAAAAGGCACATAATGACTTCAAATCCTGAAATCTTCCACTACAACACATACATATATGTTTATATATGGAAAAGGTGAATTGACGTACTTGAGCTTAGTTCTGCAAAAGCCATCTCAGCCCAGTCGCAAATATGCTGCTTATCCATTAAAGAATGTTGCTATAGTTACAATATCTATTGCAAAAATAGTCTGGTAACATGAGAGAGTAGATGAAGAATGCAGAACAAACAAGCTTTCGTATTTCAAGTGCTTGTATTTTTATACTTGTACATGAAAGCTAAAAACATACAGTTAAAAACCCCTTTAATGCTGCCTCTGTTTTGAATTAAAGCCTTAGAACAGTACCTTTGTATTCAATGGACCTATTTTCTCATCCATCTGGTGTTACAGGACCAAAATTCCATGGCTCAGATAGAGACTCTATGGTCTATAGGAGTCTTCACCAAAATTTTAACTGCAGAAATTTTATGGGTGATTACAGAGGAAGATCAAAACATCAAGATTTGACTTAGTCATCCCAGATCTCATGTGAAAAATCAGAAGGTGGAAAGGACGTATTTTACTGATAAACTGTGCAAAACAGTGATTCTGCAATGTCAATTTTACAATGTCAAATTTCAGCCCAGAGCTACACTGGGCTCTGTTTTGCATGAAGGCGTACTAAAACTATGTGATCTCCCCAACCTAAATTAACTTTGGTGAAATTGTTTAACTGTACAAGAGAGTACCCACCCCACAGCCTAACTGCTTTGTCTTACGGTAGATTTGCATCAGAAGTAAAATGCCTGCTGTAGTTATATCTAAGTAATGTGTAGGTATGTGCGGTGATTTGCCAAAACTCCTGCTAACCTTTAATCTCTCCTGTCTACAGAGAAATTATTTTTTTTAAACAAAATAATCCAAAAGTAATAATTCCTATCTAAAAAATTGTGTAATTGGGCTAAGTTCCTTTTACAGCTTCTGGCATAGAATCTGCACAGTCAACACCATTTTAAATAAAAGTAGAACTAGTTTTTTTTTCTTCCAAATAAAACACATGATATGAGAGTTATTGATCTTAAGTTAGAAGGTGCTTGGACTAATATGAAGCCCTGGACTAACTCCAGAAAAGTCAGTGTAGTTAGGTCAGTCTTAAAACCAATTTAATTTAATATCAAAAGCATTCTTCTTCCCTGTAGAGGTTTTTTTTTTTTTTTTCATTCATTCTATTTATCAGGCAAAAAAAAGTGAGACCATGTTGCTCTCAAAGTTAGCTTGAGTACTTTGCCCCTTCCCAGCTGAAGAAAGAAACTAGAAAGCATGAAGGTAACATTTCTCTTTTGGATAACCAGTAAAATTTAATCCATGAAAGGCTATGATGCTTCCAATTGGAATGTCAGTTGCTTAAGTAAGCATTGAGGACTCTGATTTTCAAACACTACAGCTTAAGGCACTGACATAACAGAAAAATAAAATTAAAAAAAAAAAACCTGAACTGGGTTTGTGTCTATATTATCAGGTAATTTATCTTCTCAGTCCATCCCCTGGTCCCTGACCATCACACTGCTTAAATACCGATCCCACTGTGATCTCTGTCTTGGAGACATCCAATTTAGTTCCCTCACAAAGTTCAGTCTGGGTTCCAGGCTCTATGTCAGCTAGATATTAGGGACAAGTGTGCACAGGAGATGACCCTTGGCACATGCTAGGCAGTGAGAATGCAGCAATCTATCTGCTATAGAAAAGGACAAGCTTGCAGTCGCGGGAATACTTGCCTTTTTGTGGCCCTTTGTTTGTGGCATGATCATTTGCTGGATCTAAATGCACCTATGGAAGAGAAGTATACTGCTGCTTAGTCAAAATTTACTTTATCAAGGCTGACTATTTTAGACTGCTACCTTAGCCCCAGACAGTTCACACGCACCTCCTTTTTTTGCCAGCAGCTTTGTCTGAGTTCAGCTGTTGTGAGTATCCAAAGGTATTAGCTCAGCTGAATGGACAATCTTCTGCCCAGATTCTGCTAAAGCCTGGCTGAAATTCACAGACCCCCACCTATATAATCTGAGAGGCCCGATTCATAACAACTGTGCCAAGTGCAATGGCTTTAGCAGAAAGAACAACAGCTGCTCTCATTGGGGAGTTCAGCTGATTGTGTCTGTCTCTTACAGTTATGTAGCCAGAGTATTTGGACATGAAAAGAGGGATTTTATACCTTTAGTTTCTTACAGAGGTGCTGTAACCATGAAGGAAAGAACAAGGTTTAGATACAGAACTGCCCCAACACTGCTTCTGAGGCTGTGTCCATCACACCCCTGAGAACAGGACAGAGCTAACTGGAAGAAGTGTAGTAAGAACTCAAGGCTCTCACTTAGAATCATAGAATCACAGAATGGCTTGGACTGGAAGGGTCCTTAAAGATCAGCTAATTCCAGCCCCCTGCCATGGGCTGGTTGCCACCCATGGGATCAGGCAGCCTAGGGCCCATCCAGCCTGGCCTTGAACACCTCTAGGGATGAGGCATCCACAGCTTCTCACTTGATAGGCATACATAATTTTACACATTTAAGAAGTATGTTGCATAATGCAAAATGCATAAACAGTTTCCAGAGCCAGGTCAATAGGAAAAATAAACAGCTTTGAAGGCATTTTCTGTAGGATAAAACTGCAGAAGGGGACTGTTGTCTCCTCACTAGTAAAAACATTGAAAGAATGGTATTGTGTAGGATGGTGAGCCATTAGCCAAAGATGCTCTGCTCTTAAATACGTCTGCTTGCATTTGATTCTAAGGACTAGAAAAGTTTTCTTCTATTTTCCGTGAGGAAGTCAGCATAGTCTATAAAGCTATAATCAACCTTATGGCATTCACAGTTTGGATCATGTTGTGGAGTGCCGTAGGGGAGATTCATCAACCAGCATCAGTGGAACAGAGGGAGAGTTTGTATAGCTTAAACATCATACTCTGCCAAAATATCTGCACAACTTTTGGGAACTATGCTGGTGTCTCTGAGTGGCACCACGTGGCCTTCGCAAAGGGCAGTTTCCCCCTGATGTGTCCTTTTCGGTGTTTTGAAGTTGCTGGATGGAAGGAGAAAATTGCGAGATAAAGTGAAACAACCTACGAATGCTGTTAAAAATTTGCTACCAGCCCCTGCTGTTGGACTGGCAATCTGCTAGGTAAATCTGTCCTCAGGTGAGACAACCTTTATGTTCTCTCCTTGAAGTCCAAATTCACCAAAGGCAAATCACCAAGCCTGAATGGTGTCACGTGTTGTCAAGCTGTGCAGGCTGGACTTCAAGGCTCCTGCCAGGCTTTGTCCCCAGTGTGACATCAACTAAATACACATGAATTTTCCCTCACTATCTACCTGTTGAGTGCCTCACCTCCTCCTAATCCAGAAACTACCTAAAGAACACTTAATTCTATATTGATATATTCATCAGTTAGTATTAGTTTAACCTGCCCTTACAACATTTCAGCATATCTAGAGTCCACACGGTAGAATTTCTAAGCCATTTCAAATTCCTTTTTTTTTTTTTTTTCAAATAAAGCTAATGTTAGACAAAGTACTAAGAATTCTGTCAACTTCATATGCCATGTGTTCCTACATTTATTGGTTGCTTAATTTGAATAAAGAAATAATGCCAATAAAGTAATTATTCTCTAAACTATACGTCTTCTGTCTTAATGAGATTTACAAGTTTTTCGTAAGTATTTGCTGATCTTGTTAGAGAAGATTGTAAAGCTAAAATATGAAAAACAATAAAAAAATCCTATTGTAATATGAAATACTTTATAAAAGTACTTTTATAAAAGTAGTTTGTAAAACTATTTTTAATGATTCTGAGCCACCTTACTGATTTTCTATGAATTTGAAAACATATTTCATATGAACTGAATACACTCGTTGTTTAACATTAACACTTCGCAATTGTGACCTGTGTTGTTTAAATGTTCCTAGCAGTTGCATATTTGCCTCATATAAAGCATGACATTTGTCTTAGACTTTCCTAAATTAGTGTGGAATCTTTACTCTTTTAAAACTGCTTGATTATCATTGGCATACCTCACCAGCTGTATATTTTGTTTTGGTTCCTTTCCTCAATATCCAGCTTCAGTACCAGCTGAGGTGGGATCCAGCTACTGAGAAGCATCACTCTGAAAGTTTGTTAAGTCTGATTTCTGGATGTTGAGGTATCTCTGGCCACTGGTAGCTCTGAACAATCTTCCCATTCTTAGTACTTCTGACAGCTGTCTCTCACAGAAACGTCACCCACCCTGCTGTCACTTGGTGACTGGAAGGCTACAAAATTCACCTAGAAGAGATATGGCTTAAATTTCCTCCTTCACCTGATGGGCTCCACTGGGGAAAAGCGAAATGGGTTCCTTTTTACTGAAGTAGATTGTCAGACTGCAATATTTCACCATTATCTAATAAAGACCATATTCTGATGAAAATCATGACAGAAAAAAACATGGGAAGTGGCCTAATCAGAGGTACTAAGTGGGGATCTGGGTGTTGGTAAGAAGATGAATACAGACTGCTTGGAAGGTAAATCTACACTGGGCACTTTTTATGTAGCAGTTTATAGAAAAAGAGCCAATATGTCAAAGAAAGCAAACAAAAATTCACTGGAAACATAACAGGAATTTATGGACTTGACAGAAGATGGAAACCCTAGCTTTCACTCCGAGCAATGTTTTATACCAAAATGCACATTGCAGAGAAGATTGCAACTCATTTTGTTTCTGAGATTAACATCATTCCCAGAGTGTCAGGGACAGACAATCCTTGCCTAATGTGCCATACACAGAGTCTTGCTCCTTTCCTGAGGCAAGTAACAGTGGGGCTGCTGTGCTGACTAACTCATATTTCCTGCTCCTAGGAGGACAACGGGCAGCAGTGGCAGCTAGCACTGACATTGCCGGACTACTGTGTGACCCAGCTTTTGTCTAGTCCCCTTCCTTCAGCCTTCATTCCAGGATGTGACAATGGGGTGGCTGGGGAGCTGGTGCTCTCTCTTACTTTCAAATATTTCCAGGACTTCAGTGTTTGAGCATGCAGTTTTTGGCTCTTAGCTCTATGATGATTCTGCCACACTGCTAATAGTGTCAGGAAGTAGACTTACACGCTGTCCTCGTCTTCAGCTCAAGGACCATTTAATTACTCTGTCAACATGCTTCAACAAAAGTATTTAAGAGCAGTCAAAGAAATTAAGGTTATATTATAGAAAACAGGCAAAAATAAAAATGAAATGCTAACAGGCGAACCCTCAGTTGGATGCCTGAAAGTTTCCTGAAGTCAGGACAGGCTATCTATGTCCTTTACTTTCATTTCTCTAAAAAAGAAAAAGAAAAAGAAAAAGAAAAAGAAAAAGAAAAAGAAAAAGAAAAAGAAAAAGAAAAAGAAAAAGAAAAAGAAAAAGAAAAAGAAAAAGAAAAAGAAAAAGGAAAGGAAAGAAGTTTTCCAATCCATGAAAAAGTAATTTTCCATTCACCTGTTGACATCCATTTCCTGTAGAAGATCAATAAAGCCTTTCTTTGTTTACATGAACCAAATAAAAATTAAATTCATTTGCACATTGGCAGGGGAAAATACTCTATCTCTTCAGTCAAGCGATCATGCTAACAACCTGCCTGCTAACCATTTAGTAGCAAATATTTCTTCAAAGAAATCTGTTACTTAAACATACAAGCAATTCATCCTTTAGTGGTCAGATCCTTGAGGAACCTGCCTAGCGAGTTTCATTAGCTGGTCTCTTCTCCTTCCTATATAGCCGAGTGGCCTTGCTGGCATTCAGTTTGCATCAGCTCCCTGATGTGAAGAGCCTTCCAAGAGCCAGAGACTGCTGCAGAGGTATAAAGATTTACCCTGTCTGGCAGTGCTCAGTGACAGTGCTGTTTTCATTCCCCTCAGACACTGGAACCAACTCACAGGCATTTATTTCTACCTCAGCCTCATTGTGAACTATTTTTCACTACACAGCATTATTGCTAAGCTTTACCTGCGGGCTGGGTAATCAGGATTCTTCACTGCACTGCAGTTCCCTTTCTACAGATAGAGAAAGTGGGCTTCTGCTTCTGAGTCAGAAGAAAGGTTACAGGAGATTTTCCTGTCCATCCCCTCTTGGCTCTGTGGGCTATTCACACAGACCTATTGTCATGCCAGTCTCTCTGATTATTCCAGCAAATGTTTTTGATGGGGTTGAAATGGCCGTTGGTTTTCGAGTCATTGTGTTAGGACAGCACTGCAGTTTAGCAGGACTTTGTTATTGCCATGGAAGTGTGGGAACATCAGGAAGATCAGAACAAAGGCGGATTTAGAACAGACTGCAGATATAAAAATCTATTAAAGACCTTCTCTCTCTTTCATCTTCAGAGTGAAAAATCAATAAAGTGGTATAAGCCAGATAGCATGAAATGTACAACTTCTAGACCACCGATTTATGCACAAAGTGACCTTGACCTGTATACATTTATTCTGCAATTTCCTATCATTAATTTATTATGTACCTCTCCTAACCACACAGAAAAACAAAACTTCAGGGCTGGATGTGCTTCCTTTCTTTTAAAGAAACAGACTGAGCGCCAAGTAAAAGAATGTAAGTTATTATAACAAAGGGGAATATAATTTTATTCACAATTCGTAGTCTGACTAAATAATGATTTACTGTCTAGGAGCTAGCTGAAGAATACATTTAGGAATCACGAGTCTGAACTTTCTGAAAATGTTGTTACTGTCTGTGCTTCTCCACCTTTAGCCTCACGCTGTTTTCTGTGATATTTTCATGCACATATGATCATAGCAAGAACTGGAAAAAGAAAACGTGAAAATAACTTGCCAACAACACTTAGTTCTTCTGAGAGAACTAAATACATCACAGTCCCGGTCATAGATCAGTTTGTCATATACACTACAATCAGAGGAAGATACTGACTGCATTTTCCATGGGTCAGTCAGGAGACAGAAGTTAACTGTGCAACTCAGGTCACACAGTGGAGAGCAGCTGAGTTCAAAAGTAGACCCTGGTAAGTGTTTCAGTGCTGGATATAATGAGCAGGCTTTTAGTGAATGTATGAGGGAAAAAAAAAAAATGGGAAATTCTGTCTCTCCTAATTCTAGTCAGGTCCTTCTTTCCTATGGCTCTAATGACACGAACGAGGACCAGTTTGTACAAATGCTGTCTAAAACTCACCTGATGTCCATGCAGTAGTCCAGCTCATTGCTTTGCAGGGCTTATCTAGTCCTGTCAGTGCCTCATTTCATCAGCATCTACCTTACTTCGCCTGTTTGGGGCAGATGAGACCTGTCCTCCCAGTGCCATGTCTGTTGTGGGCCAGTTTTAGTCAGTAATGAAATTGTTTTTTCCCTGAAGAGCCCTGCAGGTGACTGAAATCATCAGGAGGTATCAGCTGTTGCATATATTACTTGAACATGAGACAAAAAACAAGTGGAGACAAAGATTTAAATCCATTGCTCTTGTTCACAACCAAGTGCTCTAGCCACTGGAAAAATGCCTTTGATATTTTTCCTTTTTCCATTGTATACCTGGCAAAATAGTGGCTGAGCTTCAAGAGAAGAGGTACAAGTAATGTTCATTCAGTACAAGCTATGGCCAGGAATTTAGGACACATACTGGAGTTTTGGGAAGTGATACTTCAATCGTAACAGATTAATCAGTGCCTAATGTCCAGGACCTCCTAACTCCAGAATGAACACACCAAAAGACAGACATGTTGATGTTGATTGATTTGGAAGGTGAAGGGTATTACTCTATCAGACAGCCACGCAGGCAAGTGGACAGGTTTCCACCTCTCTATTTTGACAGACTGTAGAATCTGGGCAAGTCAGTTCTTACAGATTAGATGCTTCCTCGCCCTTTTCTCCAACACCCACCCTCTCCCAGGGACATGTATCTGAGATAAGGCAAAGACTACATGAGGTTGCTTGGAGTATTACCCTACTCAGGCTATTCTGCTAAACATGCTGTCATGAAAGATCATGATGGCTGGTTCAATTTCAAGAATCTCTGGTTCAATTTGTATATACGACAGTTTTGAAGTTATTGTGCCCAAGGGTGACAGAAGCTGATATTTATCAAAATCAAGTTTCTATTTCAAGTGTGAGCACTAAAAGTAACTGCTTGGGCTTTATTCTATAGCATTTTAAATTCTTCACTGAACTGATCAAGTAGATAGTGTGAAACACAAGGAAAGGCACTCTTAGTTAAGTGCAATTACTTCCCAGAACAAGTTTTCAAAAGTGTTTCAAAATGACTAGTAAAGAGCATCTCCAAAAATAGCTGCCTGTATTGATCCTCCGTGCTCTAATTGGGAAAGTTTCCCCCTGCACAGGTGCTGTCTCAGATGCTTGGGTGCAGGGCGTTGTGAATTACAGCCAGCTGAAAATCCATGGAGATTTCAAGGTTTGCCCTCGTTTTCAAGAGGAGTAGGATCCCTCTCCCGGAGGCCACCAGAGACCTGCCCTGCACCTCATGTACAATGTGAGCGCATTCATTCAGAGCCCTGTCACTCCTATTCAGTGCCCTGCACCAAACCCCAGGGAAGCTGTTTCTGGGTCAGTGTTTTGTGCAGTTGTTCCAAAGTCCTGGCCAGGACTACGGAGGGGACAGACTTGAGACTTCCCATATATTTTCGCATTCCCCTCCTTCTGCATGCAGGTTACTATCCGCAAAGGTTTTACCCTACAAGACAACCTTCTGCTGCTACTGATCAGTGCTCCCCTGGCTTTCAGGGTCTAAAATCACACACACTTTCCACTTTTTCTATTCAAATACAAGCAGCATGTAAAAAAGATGATGTCTCTTTCTGCCTGACTGAAATGCATCTTTGCAGGAAGAGCAGCACCAGGCCCACACTGCTTACATTTTCATGCCAGTAGAATGAATGTCATAAACTAGTTTTCTTCAAAGCTAACCACATGCAAAAAGCCAGGCTGCTTTGGCTGACTGGAGACAACAGGTATAAATAACCTCCTATGCCCTAGAAAGCAAGAGCCAGGAAAGGCTGCTTGGGTTGTTTTCTGCACATCAGCCTATGAGCTGGGGGTGTTTTAATGCTCTGTTGATGCCACAGGAGCCGATAGAAGCGGGGACAGATTACACCGAGAAGGAGGTAAACAAGTTGTTTACAGCTCAGCGGGGCTGCAGCCTATCCTCCTTACATCGGCTGAAAGGCAGCGAGAGATTGGACACTGGGCGGCTGATGGGAAAGGATCCCCGGAGCTGCCAAGCTCTGGCTCCAGAAATGTCTGTGGGGCTTCAATAACAGGAAATCACGTGTGCTGTCATTATCAGCTGCTGAGCGAGACAGATGCACCCAGATCAATATCAGTGTCCGATATCAAAGAGCTGTTGTGGCGGTACCGAGCGGTTTGAACTAAGGACAACAACAAAACCTTTTTAAATGATTTGGGCTGGCAAAAATCCCCAGACTTTCTCCTTTCCGTTTTGTTTTTGTTTTGTTTTGTTTTTCCTTTCAGAGGCTGTGTATTCATCACCATTAAAGGAACTGAAAGTCCCCTCTGCCCAGAGTAGCTCTGATCATTATTGATCTAATTAAACTCTGTTTGCTTAAGGTTGCAGTGGGAAAGGGCTGCAAATCAGCAATCTTCCTCATCTCTCCTAATACGAAAGAGTATCTTTTTGCTCAGCTTGGGAATCGGCATGTCCTTTAGCACAGCTGAAACGAGACTAAGCTTCTCCTATTATGCTGTCTAAAAATAAGATTTGGGAACAAAGCAAAACATCTTCAGGGCTTTTCTTCAAAGCAGGACTTGGTGAGCAGAGAAATTCTGCACATGGACACGTGCTCCCTGTGCTGACATCGCTGTGCTCCCCCCAGGCTCCGGGGGTCTCAGCTGCACCAGCATTACGTGACACTGCTGACTTCTGCAGAGGGCTTTCTGTTTCTTGTCATTTGTGTTGTCAAATAAAATATGTCTGTAAAGAAGCATGCCATTTTAGCTTTGTGCAAATCATTTCTGAGAGTTGAATTCTGTTTTATGTGGAGATATCTCTCTGGATATTTCAAACTTTTTTTTTGCTTTTAACAGCTGGTAGGTTAGGATTCTGAAGGATCATTTTCTCCTGTGCCTTTAAAAACATTGCAAGCTGTTGCAGAGCATTCAGTTGTTTTCAGGCCAGGGCTGTTCAGTGGAAATCCACAGGTAGAAGCAGGGAGCGTATTTCATAGCCCAAACAGAGACACTTCTGTTATGCAAGGACAGTCCCTGCAGAAGAACTCCAGGGATATTTTGGCCCCTCTTATTTCAGATAGGGAAGAATCTGTGACACACGAGCAATGCATTGAGGTGAATCACACACTTCTTTCCATTGCTTCAGCTGGGTGACTGCTGGTACTTCAGAAGCGAGCCAACAGTTTAAACAGATATTTGTCTTGTGCCAGTTCTGCGGGTGGCTCATCTGTTCGCATAACACACTCTTGCTCGTAACTGCATTGCTGTATGTTTGCATGCGTGTGTAAGCTGCTCACATAATCCCACATATCCCCATAAAAGCACTGTATAAGGATGAGACGAACGCAGCCCATCCATACTTTTCTCTTAAGTGCAAGTCAGGTACTTGAAGGGAGATAAGCAGATTTGCACCAGGAAAAGGCACGGCTTTGGCTTTATTCCGGGCTGGGTAGCAGCACTGAAGGCACCTTAGAGGTTTCAGTCTCTTTGGCTTTGAGGCAGCAAGGCATGCAAGAACGGACCCCTCCATCATGGGGAGGGGGCTTGGGGTGCCAGCAGGCCCAGCAGCACCTCCTCCACAGCTTCAGGGCTGCGCCCTCAGCATTCACCTCGATCCACCTGCTTTCAGAGCAGCCCTGCCCGCCTTTCAAACGAGCAAGAGCAGCTCTTTCCCCCCGCAAGGAAAGAGTTAAATGTGCTGTTTTCCCGCTGCCTGCGGCTGTTGGTGCTGGGGGCAGGGCCCGGGCCTGCTCCCGGGGCCCCGAGAGCTCCCGAGGCCGGGGCTCGGCCGCCTTGTCGGGGCGGAGGAGCCCTCCGCGCGATTCCGCCCGTCCCCAAGGGGAAACGCTGCGGAAGAAACAAACAGGGCGAAGAGGCAGAAAGGCGGCGAAGCTGGGCCGCGCCTCAGCCCGTAGTAAACAAGTGCACATGGGGCCGGGCCCCCCCGCAGGCCGGCGGCCGGGCACGGCTGCACCGGGCTATTTTTACAGCTGTCTGAGAGCCCCGGCTTCCTCTGGCAGATCCGCCGCTAATGCTATTACCCGGCAGAGGAGAAGAGAAATGAAGCTGCTAAAATAACTGTGCAAGGCAGAAATAGATGGAAAAGGCATTTTAGGTCATGCAAGCTGTGCCCCGGCTAGCAAAGGTTGCTCCCCGCAGAACAAATCTGAGTGCTCCGTGGATTAGCTTTGTGTTGATGTCCTGTGCTCCCTGTTGGGGATGATCCTTTTTCAGCCCAAGTTCTGGTGGTGCTTTTTGGCCGTGAGGAACCTTGACCCAAAATCGCTGAGGTATAAACTGGCACAGCTTCACTGTACCATAGTAGCTGCTAACCCCGGGCAAAATGTAGTCCCTTCTCCTTTTCTGCCTGCTTTTATGACTTGAAATCTTAGGCTCCACAATAGAGAAATGTTCTGCAAGGTTACTTGCACAAAATGTAATAAAGCAAGCTTATTGTTTCCCAGAAGAAGATTACGTTCAAATTTCTCTTTTCCCCTCTTTTTATTTAAACTGCTGTCTGCAATGTGCTCGCTTTGGCAGGGTTCAACTGTGGAAGCCACACGTGGGTCCTGACTGCCCTCTCATGATATTGGGTTTCAGGACAATTATAACATGTTTCAGCCAGTGAAGCAGATATTCCAGCACTTCTCTGACCTCCCCAAACGTTGTAAGAGTTGATGGCCAACAAGTGACCCTGTCATTCCCCGGATGCTTAGATAGTCAGGTATGTCCAGGGTGACCTTCAGTGTGTGTCCTACCCCGCTGACCATTTATTTTCTTATGGCTTCATCTGAGCAGTCAGAGATCAGAAGGGAGCCGACCAGCCTGGCCAAGGGGAACCCGTGCCATGGAACAGCATAGCTGGAATGCCCCGAGCTGGCCAAAGAGAGCAGGAGGGAGAGGTGGAAAATAACAGCTGAAATCCTTGGGTTGCTGAACGTCCCTGCACCTCAGCTGAGCCAATTTCATGGTTGTAGTTACACCTGCATTACCAGATCTGAGAGCATATCCGCATTTCTGAGCCGGTGTGTTTGTGCTGGCTGTATCCTAACTGCACCAAAGCCAGGTCTGCACACCAGCCCTCTGCAGCCTACTCCTGTGTGTCCACAGAAATGAAACCTTGTGAGTGAGGGCTGCCAGGAATGGTAGCACTGTTCTTATGGCACTTATCCACCACCACAGGCCAAGTTTCAGCTTGAGTCTTTGCTTTTGTCCCTTCTTTGAAAGGCGAATAGATTAGCTTAAATCATTGGATGTTGAAGGCTATTAGACTTCAATGTGAAACAGAAAGAGTGCTTACAGACTCCGGAGAAGATAAGAGGTATTTTTAAGAAGCTGCCTCTTACCAGCTTTCAGTTACTTGTTTCTGCCTGCCAGCTAGACAGTGCCTTACTCTGTCCTAATTTTAATATGGTAAGATTGGGCCAAATATGCAGTCCAAACATGAAAAAGTCACGCAAAAAAAAAGTATGCAAACCTTTTTTTCATACAAGGGTTTAATATATGTATCTTAGCAGAGGAGGGAATTTTGAGGGAAAAGCAGGAACAGATAATAAAGAGCACACTGCCATTTGAAACAAGGTGAATACCCTTTGCTGTTTGTGCATTAATGCTGTTGTGCCTATGACAGGCAGGAGCACATTTCTGATTTATTCTGAGTGCAACAATAAAAATGCTGTATAGTAGTATGTTACTTTTTTTTTTTTTTTACCTACAAGTTTTGTAGTTCTGAAATAAAAAAAAATATATATATTTTTAAATCTAGTCAGATTTGCAAACGAGATATTGTGTTGGGGATGCTTCACTATGGAGGTGGAATATGAATTATACGATTAGGTATGGAACAGTAGCCAAAAGAGTGTATTTAAATGATAGTTCATAGTTCATAGATCTCTCCATACAAGATCTATGGAGTACATAGAAACGGTGAGAGAAGCAAGAGTATTTCCAAGGAGTAAAGAAGAAAACCAGGAGGAGATAGCACAGGGGACCAGAAGTCAAGGAGAAGACTGCCGTGAGCAGCAAGGTGTTTGAATATGCAGGTAATTACTTCAACAGCAAACTTCTTGAGAAGGAGAACAACTGGAAAGCAGGTAGAAGGCAGGAGCCAGGGTGGTCTGAATCCTGTTTGGAGATGAAGAGCAGATAATTGAGGCAAGAGCTGTAAACAAGAAGTCAGGATGACAGAGCATGCAGAGCAACAAGAGAGTTAGAAAAGGAGGTGACAGGCAACCTAAGAGGAGGAAAGGAGTGAGAGCAGCCCTAGGCTGAACTTATCGGTGAGAAGTCCAACCAGGGAGAGAGCTAAGAATGAGAAGGCTGAAGGCAAAGAAACATGTAGAGACTGGAATAAGGAAATGGGGATTAGCTGCTGCTGTTGTAGGTGTAATGATGAAATTGGATTAGTACAGCAGAAGAGGAGATGCAAAAGCATTTCTAGTGGAGGAAAGTTCCTGGTGCTGAACTTTTTCAATAGTTTTCCAAACGGCTCAGCATGTGGCAGAAGCAAAAATGCATATAGCTGATATTTCCTATATCTTGTTCTAGATGTCAATTTAACTTAAGTAATGGAAGAATGGGACACAGAGATGTTGCTTTTGTCATTTACAGGCATTTTGTCTATTAGAAAAGTGACTTTAGCCCTTTAAATTTCTGTTTGTAACAGCATTCCAAGTAGCTACTATGTAATGGCTCTTACAGGCATCTGCTCAAACTGTACCCAATTAAAAAATAAATCTAGGAACAAAACTGCTCACAGTTTCAGCTGGTTGACAAGTGTGAATTCTGCTTTCATGAATGATAAGACATCCAATTCTCAGTTTTGTTTATGGCCATCAGGCCAAGAAAACTATATCGTGTAACTTTCAAGCCACATAGCCTTTAAATTTATTTGTTATCTGCAAACAGAACAACAGCATCAAGGCAGTAAAGGGAACAAGACAAAACAGCTTAGAAACCTAAAATTTGGTAACAGACCTCATTACGAAGTACTACTGGGAGTTTTGGGGAGTTAATGTGTTGCATTTCAGTGGTTTGGGGGATGAACCTTGTTGATTTCTGCCAAGGTTAATAGACTTCTTGCTTTCAGAAAGCACAGGGCAAATACAAAATCTCTTCTTGCAGTGATACTTCTGACCTCCTGAGAACTGGAAAAAGCCTTCCAAGCCTCTTTCACTTACAAGCCATTCAGCACAAGCACTAGTAGCATCAGTACAGGACGGTGGAAGGTACAGAGCTCTAATAACAGCATTATGGTGATTCATTCAGAAATGTGCTGCAGCTCATTTTCACTCTTCAGCCTCCTCATACTTTGCAGGGGTAAACACCACAGGTTGAGCAGCAGCATGGCATGTGAGTGCTGTGATTTGCACCCATGGGCTTCATGAATCTCTGCTGGGGGCGGGGCCAGAGCCCACCCTGGGAGAACTGCTGGCTCCTGCTTCAAAACACAGCCTTATACGGCAGCAAGCCTGGCTTTCAGGAACTAGGTATCTCTAAATACTGCACTTTAAAAAGGTTAGCCAGGAAAAATGGTCCTGCTTGGAAAAAATGGGTGTTTGAAATAGGGCCCTAGTACCAGGGTTTTAGGTAATGTGACTTGCAACGCTGAGCCAGATATATTTATTGTAATTGTCAGCCATAATTTCCAGCTCCATATCTACTACCCATCTGCTCAAAGGATTGTACCTGCTGCCAGATTCACCAGGGCAGAAGAGCAAGGAGGAGCGGGAGCAGTACTGGAAGGGGAGCAGAGATACTCTGCACCCTTTTCACTGGTTGAGCCACAAGTGCATTCGATTTTGTCTTTCCTTTTGAAAACCACACGGCAAAACTTCAGAAAGGAGATAGGGAGGTTAACAGTCCTTCCCTTTTTAATGTTCTCAGGTGCACAGATGAATAAATGAATATGTACAATGCATTTCCATTTTTAATACTAACTGCTGTCAAGTGTGATGCAAACCAATATCTGATGTAACAATATTCAAATATAGCATTTTGTTAGAGTTTATCTGCTGGTAGCTTTTTCCCCATTTTTGATATGTTTTCCCAGTAATTTTTACCCATTGTAGGATGAGTAAAATGCTCACTGATTCCTCTTTTCAAAGGGAATGAATGAAATTGGCTTTAAATTAGCAAATATCTGCTTTATTAAAGGATTCTTAGAGCTGACCGTATAATTTACTTACTTTGCCCATCAGTGCCAAGCAAACTGCATAGTACTGGTAGTCTTTAAGTATCAGAATTAAAGAATTCTGGTTAGCAGCACTTTATTTGATGGGCTATACTTTAATGTTTCTGATAAGCCATGGATCAGAAGTCATACAATGTAAGCATGAAGAAAGCAGAAGAGCAATTATTTTAGACACTTCTTTGCGGGACTGAACAGCTGAGTCCTGGGACTCACCCTGCGCCCTGGGAGCCAGAGAACCTTTGAAGGCCTGGGAGGCTCCCTGGGCTGCACGCTCCGGCCTGGGCACAGCGGCAGGTGCCACCTGCCCACCAACAGTGTGATATTGGCACGTCTCGCCCTCGCTGTGGCATAGGGAACTGCAGGTTCAAAAGGGATATGTCCTCTGTTCTTCCTTTATCATAGAATCATAGAATCATAGAATCACAGAATGGCTTGGGTTGGAAGGGACCTCAGAGATCATCTAGTTCCAACCCCCCTGTCGTGGACAGGGCTGCCAGCCACTAGCTCACTAGATCAGACTGCCCAGGAACCCATCCAGCCTGGCCTTGAACACAGCCAGGGATGGGGCAGCCACAGCTTCTCTGGGCAGCCTGTGCCAGCGCCTCACCACTCTCTCAGTGAAGGATTTCTTCGTGATGTCCAACCTAAACCTCCCCTCTTTCAGTTTTAGCCCATTCCCCCTTTTTCTACCATTATCTACCTGCATAAAAATGTAGCATAAAGATGTAGCAGTCACAGGACTCCCACCCAGGCTTACATTCACAAGTTCATGGCCAAGTCAGCCACCAAGATGGAGCCGGCTTCCAGTGCCCACGCTTGTGCTCAGCGTTGCCTACACACCAGCAGCTCACAGCTGGGGCCTGTGCACATATTTATGCTGATATCCACCACGAGGTAAGAACTGAAAATAACTTTCTAGCTGGGTGCCCATGAGGACAAGGTAGAAAGCTGATCCATAAATCAAGTTAATACTTTCACCCTCCTTGCAGATTTATCTCTTTTTAAGGTATCCCGTACTGCACAGAGACTTCCTTAAATTGATTAGCAGGAACATCGCATTCCTCTGGGACAGGAGCGAGTGGCTTGTTGTTCCTTCACTACCGTTCTGTGTCATTTTGTCAAAATGCAGTCTTGATTCTGAGCTTCCTGAAGTTCTATCACATACCATTTGTCACATGCTCCATGTAAAGCTGTGCACCTGCAGATTCAATCTAAAAGTAGCAGGATTTTCTTTGCCAAGGGAAAACACAAGGAAGCCTGCATGACACTCATGTTAACCTGGGAGGAAGAAATTTGAATAAACTGCAGCAAACAACCATCCTTTTTTACTGAATGTATTTTATGCCTGAAAACAGACCTATTTCTCAGGACCCCCTAAACACACCAAATAACTCCTTAAATAGCTGCTCATCTTCATATAATTACATTCCTTTTCTGAAATCTGAAATGCCCTTTAATTATCCAGCTATAGGAGCATGTAAGATGGCACAAAATTTTGCTTAAGTACCAACCATTGCCAAAAAGGAAGCCAAAATACATAATTAGGTTGGCATTAGCATTCTATAGCTGCGCAGTATCAAACCGCACAGTGGCTGGGACATTCTGTGAAGGGCATAGCTGTCTGGGTAATGTAGCAGAAACACTTATCTAATAGCGTGCCCTCCTGTGCCCTCTGTCAGGGCGCCAGCACATTAGTCCTATTATCAGCCGGCAAATACTGTCGGCTTCCACATTGTGGCTGCTGCCAAAAGAAACAGTCTTTCCTGTTACAGGAGCAAACGTCTGTGCACATAAATGAAACTGAGGAGTAATTAGATTACAGCGTTTCCAACTGACCCCTCAGCAACAAAATATTCGGGCTTGCTAATTTACATTAATAAAGATCCCACTATTTTTACAGAATGCTTGGTTTAGTTCACAGGTCAGGCGTTTTCCGTAACACTTTAAACAGACCATTTCAGTCAAGTAAAGAAGAAATGTCGAGGTGACCTCTCTTAAAATTATCTTTAAAAGCTCTGTTTGTCTTTTCTTTCCCCTACATTATGCATTTGTTTCACGTGGGCTTATTATTTCATAGATTCAAGGTGGTTTTTTGTTTGTTTCGTTTTTGTTTTACTCAACAGTTGCACCGGATTATTTAAAAAATTGAGAAAAATATAACAAATACCTGTCCAACCATCCAAAAAAAAAATGTATGTCAGGAAGGTTTTTAATGTATCTAGCTCATTTGTTAGAAGCATATTGCAATAGTCTGTCACCTTGTGATAGGCACACCTGCAACAATTTCATTTAGTTAAAGACGAATTAGACTTTCTTATGGAATCTAAAAAATAAGAAAAATTTCTTGCTCTAATTGTTTATAGTAAAGCAAATGCCAGAATGCTCTTTTCAGGAATAAATCTATCCATTTATTGATGAGCATTCTCATCAACATTGCAGATTGAAAACGTCTGTTCATTGGAGCCCATGTAGCTGAATTTATATAGATTATGTATTTGAGATTTTGCATTTATAACATGCCAAAATATTTTCTTGAAACTTAAATAGTATTTACCTCTTCATTTTTTGCCTCAAGTTTAGTGACTCTTTTTAACTTGTAGAATTTACAAGTGAAGAAAAAATTAAACAAAATCTTGATATTTACTCCTTTGAATTAAAAACTGCCCATTTCTGGAAGGTTTTTCTGTCCTATGTACTCTTCCTGGAACTGCTATCTGGAACTGCTTGTGGGAAAAGAGGATTGTCCTGTGAATGAGAGCTGACAGTTACCAGTCTGTAAATTCCTGTCACTTGTTAGAGATCCATTCTAAAGAGCACTCAGTTTGCAGTAAGAATTTGGTACCTTTGATGGATTTATTATAAAAGAACCAGGGACAAATGACAAATTTATTTACATTGGCAAATTCTGTTTCTGCAATTTTATGGAAACAAACAAACAAACAAAACCTAGATTCAAAAACAGTGTGATAAAATGTTGCAACTTTTTACACACATAGTTATGTTGTGACTTCAATAGCATTTCTCTTATATGGTTCTGAGTGTGCCATTATTGACATTACCAGTTACCACTATTGCCTTGCATATATGTGGCTTCAAATCTGCTCTCACTTAAATAACTTAAATAATATTTCTGACTTTTGCCCTAATTCACTTTTCTAATGTGAGCAAGCTGTGGGTATTGAGAAAAAGCTTATTCTTTGTTTAAAATAAATTTCATTTCTTTAGTCATAGAGAAAACTGGTAAATGACATAAAGTAGTTAGCAAAAGCTATCAAACTTTTCTAAAATCCAATGTTCTGGATAAAAAAAATATGCAATAAATTACATGTTAAGGGTAAACTCATCTCCTAAACTGGAATCCTAGGACATTTTGCTTCCCTTGGGATACATACAACGTCTTCCAATATTTTCTATGCAATGCACACCACACTATCTGCTCTTTCCTGCTTGTTCCTTTATTGCCCAGTGTGATAACAGTCTTTCTGCTTCTGAAAAAAGACTGCTCAGCAGAAATCTATAGAGATTGGTAACTTTAGCTTTGTTAGGATAGCAGGCTAAAAACACACTTTATTTTTCCGCAGCAGAATTTAGTGGCAGGGAGAAGTCTGACGTCTTGTCAAGTGAGATCCCAGATTCAATAAGAAATCAGTGGAGATGTCACAGGCAGAGGCAGTGGGAGATCTGAGTTAACCCTTTGTTCTGCTCCAGACATTCAGAACTTCCTTGGGCAGGCCATTTAATGTCAGTTTCCTGTACAAAACATGAGCATGAGAACAATTTTATGCATGCCATACTGCCAGTATAGCATGGCATAATGCACTGATGGCCATGGTGATGGGGTACACGTCAGTGGAAATACGTGGAGGGAATGTGAGATAAGCAGGTTTGTATTATAGGAGAGGGGAAAAATGAGAGTGATGATTTTATCTCCTAAAGAGGAACTAGGTTAATATTTAGGAAAATCTGTTCGCAAACAAATGTGTGCAGTCCTGTTACGTACGGCTAGTGTTTTTTCCTTGTGTGTGAATGTTCATGCAGTCAACTTGAATTCACCTGGGGAGGTGCTTTTATCAGAGCAGAGGTAGAAATCCATGTGTGACAGCAGGATTTCTAGGGAAACAACTGAACGCCACACTCAGGCTGTTCCTGCGTGGACACTGTGTACCAGCTGGCTGCACAAGTCAAGAATGCAGACCTTCTTGGTTCAGGAGAGAAAAAGAGCAAAGTGTGAACACCCGTGGCTTTCAAAGCACCTCGACACATCACCCAGCACAGGCAGCTGGTGCAAGGAGAGGTCACGTAATGTAAGGACAACGCTGATGGAATAGCAAAGCCCCTGTCCTAGTGACACATTTAGTGTGTTTCAGCCTCAAAAGGCAGCACGGGCTGCCCATGGTGTGGGACAAAACCTCAAGAAAGGAATCAGCCCTTGAGCACAGCTGAGGGGGACATTGTGTGCCGAGGTCTTGACTGATCTTTACACTTCTGTGCCTCTCTGCCTGCAGGGTGAGATTGCAGCTAGTGCTGCATTGTTAAAAGGCACAAGGTTCCGAATTCAGCTTGTGTAATTATGAGATTATCGAGGATGCCTAAATTAGGAATGCAGCCACTTCACACTGCCTCTATGGGCTTCTGTAACTATGAGATCTAGGCACTGTCAGGAGGCAATCTGTATACATAGCTTTCTTTGCTCTATATTGTGTAGTGCTTTTCATGGACAGGCTTTTCTCATCCCACCCTCGTACAGTCCGTATTGAAGATGCAAGCTTTCATACTGTCTCTTTTTGGCTATTTTGAAAACTACTTCTATGCTTTCTCCCACACTCCCCAAATCACAGTGTCTTCTTTATGCTAACCAAAAGAACTATTTTTAATATTACAAAACCTGCCTACCAGTAACTTAAATCCTGAAATAGTCTTGGGTTCTGCATATTCACTTTAATCTACCTACAGAAACAATCCAACGTGTTATGTCTTGTAAGGTGCTAGCGTTTCCTCTGGTCTATTGCTTTCACGTGCTCCACAGTTACATGCCTGTTGGAAACTCATTCATAAGCTCATTGAGGCAAGAATTACAGCATTTGTGCATGTCACATCTTTGTTAAAATAGCTAATAATGTGACCAGTCACACAGGAGACATGGGGTGCAGCAACTGAATGGTGAAGTGAGGAAAAATACTCTGAGACCGGTATTTACACTGCAACATCCAGCTCAGATAAGTCCAAGATTCTCATTTGTTAGGCAATTACTACAAATCCATAAAAATCAAAATCAATTCTCACATATAAACAACGAAAAGGAGCATATCTGAATACTGCTCAGAGTGAATAGGTCGGCCAGCTGCAATCTCAAGTGTTTAGACTGGAAATCAAAGGTAATGTTGTGACCATGTGTAATGCCTTCAGATTTGTGTTTAGAAGATGAAATTATCCAAATTGAAATGAGAGTTAATGTGCAGGTTATAACAGTGTGGATGATCAGTCACGGGCACAACTTGCCAATGGATGTAGTTATTTTTCCATCACTTGTTTTCAAATTGGCCATAGACCTCTTTTTTAAGCAACATATCCCATAGTTCAATCAGAAGTTATGGTTTAGATAATTATGGATCATCCAATCTGTTTTATGCAGATGGTCATACTAAATTATCATAATGGAGCTTTGCAGTCTGAAAATCCAGTTTGGGACTTTTTTTTTTTTTTTTGAAAACAAAATGGTGTGTGCTCCATTAGGAAGATATATGCTCTGTGCATTCCATTTTATTATATTAGATTATTTGTAATTCCTGAAGTTTGAACTAGAAGATCCTTGCACTTGACAATAAGCAATAACAGAAATAATTAATTTTCATTAAAGGATTTGAAATATTTCAACAAAACAGAAAAACAGTAACAGGAGAGAGATGTGCTTCAGTGCCTCCAACCCTAGAACAGATATTTGCAGATAAATTATCAGTGTTGGTTGGTGTTTTGTTTTTGTTTCATATAACTAACATTATAATGTGTACCAACCACAGTTTCTAACACAGCTGAATCATCCTTAGACTTGTACCATACCCTCTCCAAACATGACATGTACAAGACAGTTTCCAATATACACAGACTTTCAGATATGGTATACAAGCTGGCAATTTTCTTTTTTACTGGAAGGATCACACTGCCTTCTCATTTGGGGCTGGTATTTGACATTTCAAGTACCTCCTGGTAAAAAATAATTCATATGGAAAAATTTTAAGGTTTCTAAACGATTGTAGCCAAAATTATACCAATGTATTCTTGGCTAATCAAGGCAACTTAATGGTGCTCAAACTGGCAGTGAAAAGTACAACTTAAGTTTTCGTTCATTTCATTTGCAAGTATAAAAGCTGACAGTACAGCTTGACGTTCAAGCTATGAGTAGTTATCCCTATATTCTGTTAAAGTTATTCTGCTCATGTTACTATCTACCCTAAAATAACAAACTCCAGCGCAATAAGTAACATTTGGAATATATATGTTTTATGTTCATTGTAGGGTTTCTCTCCCCAGCAGATGTATTTTAGCTACTCATGACTTCAGTAGGCAAAACAGTGAATTTTTCTTTTATTTCATAGAATCATTTGAGTTGGAAGAGACCTTTAAGGGCCATCTATTGCAACTCCCCTGCAGTGAACAAAGACACCTACAGCTAGATCAGGGTGCCCAGAGACCTGTCCAGCCTGACCTTGAAGGTCTCCAAGGAAGGGGCATCCACCACATCTCTGGGCAACCTGTGCCAGTGCTTCGCCACCCTTAGTGTAAAAAAGTTTTTCCGTATATCTAGTCTAAATTTCCCCTCTCTCAGTTTGAAACTCTTTCCCCTAGTCCTATCACAACAGGCCCTGCTAAAGAGTCTGTCCCCTTCTTTCCTGTAGCCCCCCTTTAGATACTTAAAGGCCGCTATCAGGTCTCCCCAGAGCCTTCTCTCCTCCAGGCTGAACAGCGCCAACTCTCTCAGCCTGTCCCCACAGGGGAGGTGTGATCATTTTTGTGGCCCTCCTCTTGACGTGCTCCAACAGGTCCATGTCCCTCCGGCACTGAGGACTCCACATCTGGATGCGGCACTTATATGAAGAAGTTGAGAGCTGTATATAGCTTAGAATTGTAGTCAAATCAATCTTCATTTTAATGTACACACATTTTTTAAAGTTTTGCTTTGCCTGAGTACATTTGTCCATTCAAAATCCATCACAAGAAAGGAAACTTGCTTACATCCATCTCTGTTAAAAACAGAGAAATATTGGAGAAATACCAAAATATTACAGCAAGAACATTTCTTGCACAGCAATTGGACTTTTTTAATATGACATTTCCTTACAATTTGTTTTCCTTTTACCTTGGAAGACATTTCAGGTCTTTTGACACAATAGCCACTTTTCTTCTGAAAAGAAGACAGAAAAATATGCGCCTTTTTTAACATTTTCTTAAAATAAGTTTTAAGATGAAAACCACATCATTTTTAACTGAAGTAATGTGAGCCTATTTTAAGAAGTGGATTATTTATGTCAGTTACTCAAAGCTATAAGCTGTAGGTCTTGTGACAAATGCCTGCAGAAGCATGACCTAATGTCATGAATTTCCTTCTTTTGTACAGGTAAAGAGTTCTTATTAGTCACAATGAAAGTAGAGGACTAAGCCCGAAGCTTCAGCTCTGTGTTTAATCAGTTGTCAGTCAGGCAAACCCCCCGGGATGTCGATGGGAGTTTGCCCGGGAAATGACAGAGCAGGAATTTATTAAAGTCCTTGGAAATGAAATATATTCATAAGATTTGCAGGATCAGGCCTGTAATTTAGCATGAACTAAACACGTTGATGGAAAGTTGGCCATTCCAAAAAATTGCAGAAAGGCTGGGCAGGGGCAGACACAACTCCAGTCAGCGTGCACCGTGTCCCCATGTGATCTGGGAGCAGCGTAACAAGAAGTGACTGATGCAGCTTGACAGGATGCTTCAAAATGACACACTGAGCTGGATTCAGTGAAAGGGTAATAGACAGATGGCTTTCATTTTCAGAAATTTAATGGTGATTTGACATTCTTTGTCATTACTTATCTTGTTTAAAACTTTATTTATTGGCAATATTTTTTGTTTCCTGTGTTTAAACAGAACCATACTCCTGCTGTGCTACAGCCAGCAGAGCATGCTTAGGAAAAACCTCTGCTTTCAGCTGAATTACTGAAAGAATGAATACTTTCATACCAAAATACACTTATTTTCAACAAATAAGTTGTGTGAGGGTAGGATTATTCATTTTTTGTTTTTACTTTCTTAAATACAAAAATTGGGAAAATACATCTTGAAACCTGTATCTGATGATATGTCTACTCACCATTCAACAATAGCAAATTTGAATAGTTCTTCAAATTGCTACTGTAAAGTTATTTTTAAAAGTGACAAGTAAATAAACGTACTCTATTTTCTCCTGAAGTCTGCTATTAAAATATTTAGCATATGAAAAGAAACTCTGTTTTCAAATAGACTTCTGGAAATCAGATAAAATGTTATAAAAGGCATCCTGTCTTTCTCCAAAATGACACCTTCCCCCGATACTAATCTAACCATTCATTTTAAACAAAGATTCGTGTCCAAATTTATCCAGTTTTCTGTCTGAAATTTCAACTTTGCCACAAAGTTCAGTGTACTAGGTAGGAGAAATATAAATATTTATACATTTGTGTTTATTTATTATTGTTTATTTCAGCTGCTAAATAATCGTATAATAGCATACTCCCAAAGTGCTCCTCACTTACATTTTTGATCTTTATATTTAATCTGCAGATTTCTGCTGCCCTTTGAGAGTGTCAGAATATTGTCTTTGCACACTGAGCAATCAGTTTCAGAAGACAGGGAGTGAATGAAGTGTCATTCTTTGATGGACACATGAAACACTGCTGCTTCTTTCAGAGACTTACGTACATGGCTTGAAGTGTGAAGTTGCCATTTCAGTGAGTAACCTGAAGTCCTTTTTCAAAATATGAAAAGACATATTATTTGTGTGGTTTATAATGATCTACCAAAAATCCGTATATTAATTTGTTTTTTTATATAACTTTCTGATTTATGACATTTATTATTCTACAGGAAAGCCCATGACTGCAGAAATACTAATACTGAATTTCCTTTTTTCCTCACAAAAAACAGTGATGTTTTGTTTGCTACAGAAACATAAGGTTGCTCCAAAAACATAAGTTAATGTCATGAATCTACCGTCTCTTACAAACAGGCACAAGAATAAAAGTTTATGTTTGTGGCCTATTGACTCTGGCAGTGTCCTTTTAAAGCATTTTTTTTTTTTACCAATGGATTCATGCTATCAGGCACATTCCACTTTCATTACTTATAAACGCTACGAGGCTTATTCCACAACTTATTTATTAAGATCCCGTGCTGTTTCTCGAGTTAGTGAGTGTTCAGGCAACTTCTGGAGCATCGTGCAAAAAGGCAGATTATCAGCTCCACTTAGCTCCCCAACTTTCCCTTAAGTACATCAGAGCCTCCCTCAGGGATGGGTCTGTGGCTGCCTGCAGGCAGGAAAACCTAGATGCCACAAACCTTGGTCTTGTTCCCCTGCACTGAGCACCCCAAGTCAGGCAAGCAGAGGAGGAATATGCATTCCAGATGGTGCAACAGATCCAGGCCTTCTGACTGGGAGGTGATGGATGCACAAAGCCCCTGTCCTTCCCAGCAGTATGTTATCTGGGAAGGAAACCCTTCCTCCAGACCAAAACACTCCATTTGTGTCAAGGATGCTCGCAGCCAGGATCTCCCTTGAGTGGAGGGAGCCAGGTGCAGGGCTGGCCCTGGCTCAGCAGAGGCTTAGCATAGTGCAGCTGGGGCACCCGAGGGGCAGGGTGGGTGGCCAGTGCCTGCTGTCCCCTCAGCCTGTGCTGTCCAACGTTGGCATCGCCTTTGTGAAGAGGCTGGCACCACTCCGTTCCTGCTATGAGGTGTCCCTGCATACACCGTTGGGCAGTTAAAACATGCATCTGCATGTGTTAAAAAAAAAGATACTCTCCAGGTCTGATTTGAGGTATGAATTTGACAAAAAAGGCTTCCTGCTCCCTAGGCAAGTGCTGTCGAGACTAAAATATACTCTAAGAACAGACACTCATCCAGGCTGGAAATGTCGCACCGTGAAGCTCATCTCCATCTACTAACCCCATTGCTTGCTTAACAGCAGTTAGTCAGAACCTGCTTGCTGCTCTGTGTGCTGGAACCAAAGGATTAGCATAGAGGTTTTTAAGTACTTTGTTATAACTTCTGATAATTTTTATCTTCCTTAATGATTTGTTATGGCTTCAAAGGCACCACCATTACTTAAAAATTTAATTTTATAATATATCCGAAGGCGATAAAACTATTGAATTGTTATTACATAGCTTACTTTTTCCACTTTTGCACTGAAAGGTAAACTTTAAAAATTTTTTTCCATAGTGCTTTTGTAAAGCCATTACAGTTCTCAGCCTCTCTTGCAGGGATCATTCTGTATACCTCTTCTGTAATGTCTCCAGTAAGGCTGGCAGGAAGGCTGCCAAAGGAGGTGCTATTGTTTCCACGTAGCATGACAACCTCTTCAACAGGGATAATTGGCTCGGGCCAAGAACTTGTTTCGTGTATATGGCAGAATCACTGACCCAAGCTGGATGTGAACCATCAGCCATATGATTTAAATAGGAAATGAACATTGATCTCAAAATAACCTCAGCAATCTAAGCCAAGGAAGCTACAAAAGGTTGAATGAGTAGCACTGCAGAAAAATAAATATCCTGTTTTAGAAAACAGACCTTGCTTCTATAGAAAGAACTAAGCGTTTGTATATTGCCCAGTGTCTTAAGCTGAAGAATGTGCCTCTGATGGTAAATATGAGGAAAACAATAAAAGAAACACTTTAACAAAGCTTTGGTACAACAGTATGACCAGAACTACTGCAGTGAAAGCATACCCCTTTTGTAGTTAGACTGATGAATACTGCTTATGACAATGTCAAGGATATCAAGTGACTTATCATGTTACAGAGAAAGGCCAGCTGGAAGGGAGTACCAGAGTAATACAGGTCGTTAGCACAGTGTCCTCTCTCTAGCTTATTTGTATATGTATATAGACATACAGGCACTTACACACACATATATATATTGGAAATCTTCGTAAATATTTACATAAATACATAGTTGGGAGATGTGGCACATCGCATGTCAACATTTACAATATCATGTACGGTGTGTTGCAAACCACACATCACATATGTAATGTGTCATATCTCCCAAGTTCATCTGTAACCTTTACTGAATCAATAGTTTCCTGAAATCCTGAATTTCATTCTGTGTGGAAAGTTAGGGTCTTGAGTAAAATTTACTTAGCAGATGGATTAAATTCAGCCTGAGGAATGGTTCCACATTCCAACAGGTGAATAGACACAGAGGGAGAAAACCATGTCAGCTTGTGGCCTGCGTGTTTCCTTGCGCTGTCTGAGGTGTGCTGCTGGACAAGGTACACTGTCACCAGGTGTTCGGATTAGTCTGTTGCTGAAAATTGAGCGGAGAAGGGATTTTCCACACATCCAGGGTTCAAAAAGGCCTTTTCTTAAAAGAGAAATCCTCCTCTACAGGAGTAGGATTTTTCCAGAACATCTGCCTGTGTAAGAAGCTTTTTATCTGTGGAAAAGGATATGAATTCAGCTCATAGAATTCAGTACATAAATTGCAAGGAAAATAATAACTTCAGCTAAATGTGAGCCCAAAGCACCATCCGCTGATCTACTTGTTCATATCACAGGTAATATGTAAGTGCTTTTCAGACCTAATCCTGTCAGCCATAGCATAATTGTGAAGGCCAATAAGATTACTTGGAGATGAAGCATTTTAATAGCATCACACAGTCTGGAAGTAACCAGATTATGAAAGGCAGAAACTGGCATTGATTTTATTTTGCAGCTTGGCCCAAATGTCCCAAACTTGATGAGTCTTGTAATCAATCTTGTTTGAATTTCGTGTAAGATCTGATCACATCTAGAAGATAAGCAAGCGTGCAGCTTCAAAAATCAGGACGTTTAGAACAAATAATGAGAGAGGAGAAAGCCACAGTGTAAAACTCGATAGCAAAATCCTCTTCGCCAGTCCTCAGATGTAACCAACGAGGTTCCAAGAATGAATCTGTGGGAGACCTGTGCAGCAGACAACTGCTCCATGGAGAGGTCAGGCTTGACCAATGTTTCACTGGACATTCACCCATCTTCTCCATCAGGAGCTTGGTTTTTCCCCTGTCACTCCAGAACATTTCCGGTAAGGTCCGAGTTGTTCAGTCTTGTTTTCATTACAGAGATGAGCATCTAGGTCAGAGATGCAAACTTTACATTTTTGGAAAGGAATCTCCCTCATGTGCGACAAAACTGCTTTGCAAATCAAACTGATAAGAAAGGGCGATTGAGGAAATAGTCCTTCAAAACTGCACTGTTGCTTCAAACCAAAACACTACTGTAGAAGGGGAGAGATTAGACCTAAATTACAAATTCAGTGAAATTAATGCCCTGATTGCAGACCTATGAGGCCTTTCTAACAACCATCGCACTGTAAGACCTGTTTTTCCTTTCTATAATACCACTGTGAAAGTTCTCCACAACCTACCTAGGAACAGAGAAGTATTTATCTGCAAGCTTGACGTTTTTGGAGGGAGTGAGGGAAGTCGAGCTGCATACCAGTCCTGATTTTCTGCCACATTAACCTTGAGTATAGTGGAAGAAAGCACTCTGCTTGATGAATCTGGCTAGCAGGACTAAATGAACAAGAAATACATGCTCTTTTCATTGAACAGGAGCAGTTGACACATCTTTTGCCACAAGATTTCTCCCCTCAGAGCCAACATTTTGTAAAAAAACATAAAAAACATATGAAGTCTGTATGTGAGATAACCCCATGCCTTTCTTCTGGTATAGGTACAGCCTCACATTTCCACTGGTATTTGCAAATCCAATAGATTTTAATTCATTTTCAGTCAGTTCAACACCTTCCAGTCTGTCCCTGCAGCTAGATAATTTGTTTCAGTGATAATCAGCTTTTACCTAGAATTTATGCCAAATCCACCACTGCACTCATTTTGTGTGGTTATACTTCCACGTCATACTTCCAGGCTGAATGAGAGGGCAATTACATTCCCCTTAGGTTAATAATAGCTGAAACAAAAGAAGCTACTGCAAAAGAGTGGGCAGGGAGTAGGTAATACAATTCAACAAATACCCTTTGGTGCTGTGAAGTAGGAGGGATTGGTTGGATGTGAATGTGGAAGATAAACAGCAGAAACGTGTCGAGTGCAGGCAGAGAAACAGCAGCATGAGGAAAGCAAGAAGAGGGACTGGATGCCAGTGAGACAGTCAGTACAAGCACTGGAAACACGCTTCTGAACAAAATAAGAACCTTGTGGGAGAAGTGCAGAAAAAACTTGCATCTGGTGACAAAGCAACTGCATCCTGCTGACCTTGCCATGGAGTTTAGGGGGATTGGTTTGTATGAACATTTTCTACCTATTAAAAAGTTTGCATAAAACAAGTCTCTGACACCGCTATCAGTTTCTTCTAACATATGGAGTCCTCAAACACTGTCTAACTGCTGCGAACAGTCAGACATTGCTGTATGCCACTGTTCTCAAATTGCCCGGGGAGTCCCCACCATTTGCACTCTGTCTCTTGGGCCACTCTCTCCTGCTTGGGGGTGGATCAGATTTGGCATCATCCAGACTTGTAAGGAATTCAGAGTGTGACTTCCACTGAAACATTATCTCTTTATATCATTTATATCAGCCTTTGGGTTTTTCAGCTTTCTCCAGTTTTCAAGTCAGGACACCTGTATTTTTTGCACTGGGCTACTTACCACAAAAACTTTCCTAGAAGTGGTGTGTAAGTTATCATGCACATCTCCTACAAATTATTCTCACTATTTACTTTTCCAGTAGATCTGTAAGAAGCAAATTAATTATATTTTAATTTTGTGGGGAAGAAGGGTGGAGGCCCAAGGGAAAGAGTGGAAATCCAGAAACGCATGAAGAAATTTTATTTTTTTTCCCATGGGCTTGAAGTACTACCCAAGAGTCTGAGTTTGTGGAGAGAAGAGCAAAGGGAAAGAGTATTCTGTATCTCTAGATTTTGAGAGGTGTTTCTTTTTAAGGCTGCAGCAGACAAACTTCATGGCAGGCATGCACTTTGATTGAGTCATAAAGATCACCTCACTCCTCCTGAGAATCCTTGGGCAGGGCACACATGGCATCCAGTGTAAAAATATATAGGGAAAAAAAAAGTATTTTGACTAATAATTATTTAATAAAATATTGCTTTCCATTGATTTTCACTGTCTGTTAATTTATTGCATGATTTAGCCCTAAGACTTTCTGGTTCACTTGCTATTTTTTCTTTCCCTGCATAGTCACCTCTTGCACGAATTTTCTATCATGTGTTTTCAGATTCATCATTGTGCAAAGAACAGCTGGGCATTCAAAGGTAAGACAAGGCTTTTCTCTCCTGCTTCATCAGCTGCTCTGCAGGCCAGTGGCCACACCTCAGTGACCCAGTGCCTCTGCTGTAAACATCATGGGGGAAATGTGGGACAGACTGGGCTGCTGGCTGCTCTAACTGTGATTGCCACCTGGTCTTTAGTGTTTTACCATTGCTCTCCAGGGCTGTGAGTTTGTGCCCTGAGGCAGGTCGATGCTGTAATTCTAGATCCACAGTTTTATGGAAGCTTTTCAGCATTGCTACTTCATTTTCAAAACTGGTTTTGCAAACAGAAAAAAAAAAAAAAAAAAAAAGAAAAAAGAAAAAGAAAAATAACCCAGAAAAATTAACCTCAAGATCTACATTTTTGTTTCTCCTTCCAGTTCTGAGGAATCATTTCATCGTCTATCTTACGCTCATTCAAGGAAGGCATCCTCCTCTTGAACCTTTTAGAGATTCTTCTCTCTGAATTTCCCCTTCCTTCCTCTCAGTGGCTTGTCTCACCTATCACCTCTCTTCATCCTCTTGATAAGGTTGTGGAAAATCCCTTCCATCTGACACAGACCTATATTAGCGTCTGGGTACTCTAACACGACAGGATATCAGGAACTACTCCTCCCCAAGAGCCCATGGTGCCTTGCTGGGTCTAGTGTCTAGACACCAAAAAAAAAAGTGGGTTAGAGACTTTATGCATGTGCTGACCTGCTTAGCAATGTCACAAGAGCTCTCAGTGCTACCCCAGAAAACTCTTCCTGCTGTTTTCTATTTTCTATAGTAGAAAGCGGGGTTAAGGTGGGAAACCTCAAATGCTGCCTCCTGTTTCTGGCCAGAGGTGTGCAACTGGACTCATGCATTCTCATGCTGGATTGCTGAAACAGTCAATTTTACAATTTGTAAAATCATCCATTTTTTCCTTTAATTTATAAAAACGTGGGTAAGACATCTCGCTGCATATACAGCAAGAAAACAGGCAAGCTATTTTAAAAATGTAGGTATAAAAACTATGCTGTGGTCTAGAAGACCATGTGCCCACAGGAGCACAAAGATGATGAAGGGACTGGAGCCTTACACAAGGAGAGACTGAGAGACTATCTTACTTTCAGGTGAATAAGGACAACTTTCTCAAAGGACCCTTAATGCTTCTTCAAGTATTTTTATGTCTACCTCCATCTGACAACACAATAATCTGTGTATTATTTAGAGAAGAACAAAACTACACAGAACGTTGTACATTGGCCTACATGTTTTGTTTTGGGTTATAATTACTTCCTAGTGTTTTCTTTTTTGAATGTTATGTTAGGATAATGATGGTGTGACAGAATTCAGCGTAAGCTCCAGTAATAAACCTATTACATAGTTCATTTGTGAGACTGAATTTAATGCACAAGCAATAATCTTCATATATATCTAAAATTAAAGTAAGCATTTTGAGAAAAATAGAAGCTTCCATACATTCGATATGTACTTTCCCTTTCTCTCTTTAATTTTCCACAACCATGAAAATATAAAAAATGAATAATATAATATAAAGTATAGTGCAGGAAGTATTTCCTCTTATTTAATTGAATTAGCATTTATACATCTGTACATCCAAAGTATTTGCTTGAAAACAGCATACGCAGAGTAATACTGGAAGCTCAATGAGTTTAAAAAGCTCATGGGACATACCAGGAAAATGCAGAACAGATGGGCTGTGAGTCTGAAGAATATCAGGTCTCCTCATTTTTAAATGTGCGTAGCAGAAGCTTTTCCAGAAAAACTTGTATTCATTTCTGAAGTTGAAAGTCAACCTGAAATGCACTCAAGATGTAAGTACAAATATAAGTGAGACTTAGGATCACTTCAGGATTGAGTGGTTACTGACTGAAAAGAAAAAGTAAATGTGATTTCCATTGCATTAGAATTTAATGGAAGTAGTGTATACAATTTATTTACATATTTAGCAATATTTTTTTTCCTGAAAATAAATACTTATTGTTAGAGGCATACAAATTTCATATTACAAAACTATCAAAGTTCCTTGTCAACAAATTCTTTGGGGCCTCTAATGGGGTAGCAAAGTAAAACAGGCTTTTGTGTATAAATCTTACTCTTGAATAAATGCTCTTATTCTGTTGACAATAAGAGCTATGTCTTTCTCCTGCTCTACCTATTTCTTGGTCTAGCTGCAATGACTACTTTCTGCAAAGCACAGAGGCCAGCTGCAAGACTATGAATTCATCTTGCAGAGCAAACGAAAACTGAAAACTTATATCTGTCAAAAAAAATTCAAAGTTTTGATTCTGACATGTTTCAAAAGGGTTGATTTTAAAGACATTTTCATATGCAAAATCTAAAAAAAATTCCAAAACCATTCATGAATGCATATATTCTGGAGAAACATCATTTTTAACAATTTTAGTTCAGTAGTTACCACTGTTCCTTTGCAAATCCTTGGTTTTTTTTTTTTTTTTTTTTTTTTTTTTTTTTT
>VXAV01003297.1:0-34929 GCA_013399715.1 Alectura lathami
CCAACCCAAGCCATTCTATGGTTCTATGATTCTATGAAAAGGACACAGTGGACAGGAATAAAACAGGGGAGCAGGGCAAGGGAGATTTGTGCTGCTGTGCTGGCCTTTCTGTGCAGAGATAGCTACAGCAGGGCTGCTGCTGTCACTGGGCACTGCAATGGCCCCTGAGGGGACAAGTGTGGGAAACCACAATTTCATGAGCTTCTGCATGTTGTTGGGAAGTTTATTGGCTTTATGGACCTTATGGGCTGGGAAGAAGTAAGTACACCAAACTCTAGCTAATGGTGAATGAGCATTTGCAAAAGTGAGCACCTCCAGCCTTCATGTAGGTCAGTGCAGCTGCGGTGCTCAGTGTTGTCCCTTAGCTGTGTGCAGCCACAGATAAGGAGACAAATCCCCGTGGGGTAGGTCTGGTGATGTCTAAGGTCTGTGGGAGTGAGGCTGCCAGCAGGGAGATGGGCAGAAACACTGCAAAGCCAGCACAGTCAGGAGGCCCTGAGGTTCTCCTCATCATTCTGCCTGCCTTGGGGCTGCTGAATCCATCCATAATTCTCCTTTCTGCTACACTACATCTGCACAGCCCCACAGCTAGTGGGTTCCTCAGTGCCTTTGGCACGCAGTGCAGGGCATGAACTGTTGTAACAGTGCTCGTTTCCTGAGCTTCCGTATGCGCTCAGTTACAGAGACGTACTTGTGAATTTAATGTGAGGCTGAATAAAGCAGTTTGAATCAAGAACTCAAAAACGTGAGGTTACCCCTATTTTTAGTTCAGGTTTTGATGCAGATTTTAGGATTAGGGCAGGAATTGTTGCTCCCGTATGTCTGAACCATGTACAATTCTGATGTAGTTTATTTTAAGCTTAATGCGTCCATATACTGCAGCTGGTATTAGTGCAAAACCCTTTTATGTAGCACCTTTAGTGGATAAACCTCCCCAAATCCTCCATATCCACTCGTGGCTTGGGTGCTCAGCCTATAGCATTTGGGCTGTGAAAGCTGAGGTGGAGCCCAGTGTGAGAATGGTGCCAATTTGGATTAATCACAAAGAAGTTAGTTCCAATAAATAAGAGCAAGAAATACAGAACGTTATGATGATTACTTCACCACTCCGTCCTCTTCGGTCATTAATTTCAGCTCGGACTGCTTCACCTGGCAAAGGCTGGCAGATGTAAAAGTGCTTGCAGGGTTTGGTGCAGGTGTTTGAAGCAGTGTTGGTCATAGACTGGAACTGGGTCCTGTTTTAAGGGCGTCATGGAACTGTTTCAAGAAAACAGCTGTATGCTTTTCGAGGACTGGCCTCATGAATTTGAAGGTTTGTAAGAGATGACAACTGCTCAATTGCACCAACGGGAATAGCTTTAGAAGTTTATTTCTTTTTGATTAAAATCAATGTATACAGCTTCGAAAAGCTATTGGTATTTGTTTAGCTAAAATGTTTCAAATATTAATAGCAGCTCCAAGCTGTTGACAAGCCCTATAGCCCAGCAAGTAATACGCTTTGATGTGTTTGCCTTCTGGCAGCTGAAGAGAGAACTTGATTTGAAAGCAAAAGAATTAGTTTGCTTAATATTTTCTTTCCTAATGTGAAATCTGTGGTGTTTTTTTTTTTGCCCTCCTCTCTGTGCTTTAAATTACATTTTATTTATATTATTTTAGAATTTATCTCCCCAAAGAAAATGGAGACCTCTTGCATAGTTTGCACTGACCTGGTTCTGTGCCCGTGGGTGTCTCACAGCGTATTTTTGGCACGCTGAGGCCCCAATGTTACAGGAGTTCCTATCTGTGAGCATGCAAGCCATGCTGCTGAGGTCACCGTGCCATTAAGGTCAGCAGGATTATTTGGTTTATTTCAGATTAAACCTAGAGATGTTCGCATGATCATCGCCATAATAAGATTTTTTATCTTTTAGCACACAGCATTTACAATTTATACATTCCAAAATATATCCCTAATATCTCTTTAGGGCGGTGAGGCCCTGGCACAGGCTGCCCAGAGAAGCTGTGGGTGCCCCATCCCTGGAGGCGTTCAAGGCCAGGCTGGATGGGCCCTGGGCAGCCTGATCCAGTGGGTGGCAACCAGCCCACGGCAGGGGGTTGGGGCTGGGTGGGCTGTAAGGTCCCTTCCAACCCAAACCGTTCTCTAATTTTCTGATTCTATGATGTCTGCATGTCGGCTTTTGGTTGATTTTTTTAATTTTATTTATTTATTTATTTATTTTGCAATAGAACACACCAGTAATTCAGGCCTGATTCCCAGATGAGATAAATTAGCTTTTGGAAACAAAAGGATACTCCAGCCCTTTCTCCTGCCTGCACCAGTCTTGTCCCATGGGGTGGAGGGGAGAGCACTCCTTCTGGGTAAAATGGATAAAATGGTTCATACCTGCATGCTCTGTCCTGGAGTGGCTGTATTTTGCAATCTGGAAGGCTTTCCTCAGGTTCGTGAGGTACTGCAGGTGTCAGAGAGAGGTGTCCTGCAGGCCCAGCACCAGCAGTAGTAGCTCAGCTCTGAAAGTGCTGCTAGGAGGGGAACTTCCTGCTGGCCGTGGGGCTGCAGAGAGCACAGCCTGGTCAAGGAATAACAGCAGGGCTCAGTTTCCATCCCCATCACCTGCTAGTTGCACTGAACTGTGCTCTGTTTAGCTTGTAAACTGTACAAGGCAGAGTGAAGAGCACACACAGGGCATGCTGCTGCTACGCGCCCAGGACAATAGTGACCGAAGATGCATTTAATGTCTTGCAAGCCTATGCATGCTGCCTGCCTGGGGATGGCAATGTTGACACTTCCCCCCTCTGACACTACAAGATACTGCAGCTCCACGTAGGTGAATTGTTTAGAACGGCAGTCGCTGCACAGTTTGTGTTAAATGCAGCTAACTAACCTTGAAAAAAATTACCTGCAATGTCGTCCCAACAGATGGACTATCAAGATGCAGGAGGCTGGCAGAGCAGAGGTGTCTGCAAGAGGAATCTCTCACCCAACTGCAGACAGTGGGTAAAGGATTTCTTCACCTAAGCTGAGCCATGCAGGCTCCCTTCTCAGATGGCAAAAATAAAGAAGTGCTCTGAGGGCAGGACAGCCCTGCCCTGCTGTCGAGGCCTGGAGCAGTAAGCTCGTACGCTGGACTCGTACGCTGGCACCAACAGTGCCCGTGTCCGCCTACCTTCGCCAAACCTGAACTTCCTTTTGACCCAGTTGTATACTTATAACTCTTCACAGAAGGGGCTGGCAATCCTGTGGATCCCTTAGCATCTTTGCTCTGTCCCTAATTAATTATAATTCCAAAAAGTACTTCAGCTACATGTTGATGTGTCACGTTTAATCAGAGTAACATATTTACAGGCTGATAGCTCTTAGATTGCTTTCATGTTGTCCCTTCATTGGCATTTTCCACCTTCTTATTACCAGTTCTCTCCCTGAGGAAGAGGGCATTATGCAAGTCTTTAAAAAACAGATCCCAAGTGGATTAGAAAGTGACGCATGGTAGACACCGTGGCTTAACAGGTTGAGCTGCCCCGGTGGGACCAAGCCACTTGGCACCATGCTGCCGAGAAACAGCACATGAAGGGAGCACGCTCTGACCTTACACAACCGATGGTAAACAAGGCAAAGACAGCCTAAAAACCTGTACTGAAGAAAGGGTGGCAGGTAGTTCATACATGATCGTGTGACAAGGTATGAGAGCTCAGCAGCCCCCCAAGGCTAAATGCCCTGGGGTCTGTCAGGTCGGCACCACGCAGCCGCACGCCAATGTACCAGAGGTGCTTGTGACGAGTAAGGTTGGTTCAGGCACAATCTCAACAGCAGCACAGCTTCCTGCCTTTGGTACTGGAGCTAGTCTGTCTTCGACCAGGCTCAGGCACCTTGCCATGCTGCTTCCTGATCATCAAGGGAATGATTTGACCTGGCTAAAGGGTCAGCGAAGATGCAAACACAACCTTCCTCCCAGCCGGCCCACGAGCAAGCAAGTCCTTCCAGGGCAAACGCTGCAGCCAGCACCAGCTCTTTGCTGCCCGATAGTTCCATGCAGATAAGGAATGGCTTTTTTCCGAAGCCAAACAGCCCGATATCAGGTCATGACCTGCCAAATGCCAGGTACTCCAAGCGAAGGGCTGAGTTACTATTAATGGCAGACCGGGAAGTCACTTTGCAATATGGATCGTCATTTATTTATTGTTTTATCACGGCACATAAAATGCTACGGCTGCAATATCAAAATATGGTGTCACTTATAAAATACCAGTATTATGAACGTGGTGGTAAGATATTGTTAACATTTACAGAGAGGTGTGTAATAACTCCACAGCTTTTGCCTAATGGTTTGCTCCTGCGACAAAAACCCCATGCAAGCAGACCATGGATGGAATACAGTGGCCTATTTATTATCATGGTTTTTCATCTTTGATTACTGGATGGTCTATAAAGATATCAATAATTGGTGCTGAAACTAATCCTTTTGGATATGGTAGACAGGTCCCTTGCTTGTACAGTATGTGTCAGAGTAAAAGAGAAGCATCTGAAAAATAAAGAGACGGCATTTCCTTACAAAATGAGATGAAAAAATAAAACAATATACATGGAACATTCAAGTGTTTCTTTTTTATATTTAAAGCTCTTATTTCAATATACTGTATTTAAACATTCTTAAATAATCACTCTGTACCTTAGATTTTCTGTTTCATCTTTGGAAACAAATAGAGTAATCTCACTATAAATGTGTGCAAATAGAAAATACATAAATACATTTGAGGCCCATGTCATAAAAAGGTGGACTCGGAATTGTCACTTTTACAATGGTCAGCTGGGGTGCCTTTCATTTTGTCCTGGAAGCTATTTGAGCTCCGTTCTTTCAAGCTTTTGAAGTCCTCATGCAAGGAAGAGCCTAGCGCACACACACCGTCCTGCGTTTCACTTTGTAAACTACTGGAGGACACCTGTAAAACAGTTCCGAAGCGGCTGAACAGCGGAGTTGACGTGATCCACTTCAACAAACTGAAGTCTGTTTCATCGACAGCCGGGCTCCATGGGAAGGCTGCTTCCACAGGCGACGACTCCATCTCTGAAGCGTCGTGAGTAACTCCATGAAATCCCATGGACATTTCCTGGCTGTTTGCTGCTGAGGGGAGACTGTTTTCCCCATAAAACACAGCACACTGAGGAGAGGCACTCACAATGTGATCTGTTCCATGTTCTGCCTTCCTGTGGTCTTGGAAAAGAGACTCGTTTGTTGGAGATGTTGGCAAAGGTGAACTTTGGTTATTAGCCCTACAACAATCGCTGGCATTTGAGACAAGCTTTGGTGAGAAGCTGTTTGCACAGGGTTGCGTCTGACGCATTGATTCCTTTTTGGCATTCAAGTTGGTCAGAAGCTGGGTGCGAATCTCTGGGGACAGTTTACTCAACTGGCGTCCAAGCTGAAGCTGTGTTGGGAACAGTGTTCCCTGAAGGGTTCTGTACAGAAATCTGCAAGAGGAGAATGTGCATATGAAAAGAGCTGAAGGAGAGGAAGTACCCAAGCTATTATCACAAGAAAATATCCAAGAAAAATGTAAAACACAGGGCCATAAGAGATCTATGTGCCTTCCAAGAAAAATTACAAGATGAAAGACTGCAGAAAGATCGCAAAAGTTCTGAATGCTGTGCGATTTGGATTAATGACAAGTAGTGTAATAAAAATGTGCCTTTAGCCAGTGATCCACCTTGTGATTACATACAGTCTTTCATCTTTCCTGACATGGACTCAAAGGCAACAGGGATCAGTCTGCAGGGCAGGGCTCCTACATCCGCACGGAGGCAACTAAGTCCACAACATGCTATCAGAATTTCTGTGCTGCGCATGAGGACAGGTTGAATTTGGAAGCATCATGAAAAACCTCACAGGGTAGCAAATCTCTGTTTGGCCAGCAGGTTCAACCAACAGGCTACAATTATTCTGCTCCTGTGCTGTGTGGCCAGGAGCTGTGGTCTGTTCCTGGGGTCAGAAGCACAGAAAAGGTTAGACAGCCTGACTTCATATAATGACCCACTGACAAATTTTGACTTGGCTGGTAAGACAAAAAGAAACATGGGACGAGGAAGAAGTCTTTCTTGCCCTCCTAATCACATGTATGAAGTGCTTTCACATATGAGAAGAAATACAATACCTGGGCAGCAATGCAACGACAGGTGATATAATGCAAGTGAAATAGAACATGGGGTCTCCCATCAGCCTTTCCATGGTCCAGTAGGGATTGGATGGAGGATGGCAGACTGGGCAGGAAGCATTGTAAACCAGAGCCACAAAGAAAAACAGAAGGATACTGAAGATGCATGATGACCAGTGGAGAAAAGTCTAGAACAGCAAAAGAAACAACAGAAGAACAATGACTCTTTCCTTTCTGAGAAAATGATTCTGAATTAACCGTCCTTACTTTCTGGAGCCAAATCCATGCACAGCAAAGAATTTAGAGCCTTGCATTTTCAAAAATTCATATTACACACCCAACACTACAAAGCTGTTTGCAAGTCACTGTTCAAAACCTTTTTCACGTTTGCTTAAAACACTGGATAAAAATAGAATGTGCTGAGAGAACAAAAAGAACATCTTGTGTTTTTGAAGAATGGCACTAAGAAAAAAATTACGATATGCCAGCAGGTTTCTACATAGACTGTGGGTACCTTACCCAGGTTTTGGTTTCTATAGCCAAATGTAGTATGATGGTGAAAAGAGCTATTGTGGTGATGGGAGTTCCCCAGGAGAAAATATCCACCTCTGAATCGTAGTAAGTCTGTAAAGGAGACAGAATTTAGCCCAGGCTGTTACCAGTTCTCCTCAACATGCTTGAAATAGAATGTCTTCAACCAAACACTTACAAAATAAGGGATGAAGAAGCAAACCAGGCTTTGATACATAGCATCAATCATGTTAATCCAAAACATGTGTGGTTGATACTCCTGCGGTAGAAATGAAAAAAAAGGAAGAAAATCAGAGCCTAATTTAGATGCCATTTGCTAGGATAGGTATTTTCAGTGGACACTTTTGAGGGCCTGTGCAAATATCTCCAACACTTTGCCTTGGGCATGAAGTATGAAGAGTCTGTCTTCAAGTCACCCAGTTTTGGAAGGAGAATCTTTTCCTTCATTTTTATTTCCTATCAGAGGGTGTAACCTGAATCTGACACTCCCAATATACACTCATACCAGCAAACACTTATGAAGGTGCCCAAACTTATGCACTAAAGTTAGACCGGTGATTTCAGAAGGAGATGTAAGCATGTGAGTGAATGGCTTTTACATCATGTGCATACAAACACAGAGCATATATTTATAAAAAAGAAAACAGAATATACACAGATACTTAAAAATGAAGATCCACAGCAATGATCTTTAGTGAAAATTCATGCAAGAATATATGCTATGTTACCAGTACATATATATAAAACATACACATATAACTTATCAGTGTGGGGCCACAAAATCACTTGCTAAAAACAATATTAAACTAACATTTTGATTTAAAGAGATATAAAATTGCAGTGGTATGAATGATCATAAAAAAGACCTGGGTATAAGCAAAAAAAATTGGTAAATGGCAAAATATGTGTTTATTTATTTTGGGATATAAGCTCCATCTCCAACCAGCAGGCTCATCAGGGATCTTTCCCTCCTTGAAGAATATCACCTGCCCTTTGGGAGCCAGGTTGGTTTCCAGTTGAAACTGAAGGCATCTAGGGAAAAAAAATTACTAAAAGCAGAAGTTTTTACCTCCATATTCTGTCCGCTTTTATAAAGCTGAGGTACAGCAATTAACACTTCAGCTGGCACATCCTTATCCAGCACACCAGTAATCAGTTGTGGAAGAGAAGAGAAAAGCAAATTAAAGAAGATGAGATACCACTGGTCAACCATCGATGAGCCAGAGAACCCACAGTAGAACTGGTACCAGAAGAGAAGGGCCACAAACATCTGAAAGAGAACCAACGAAGATGTATGAGAGGAGAGACAGGATCGTCATCCCACTGTGTGCTCAAATCATTCTGATTCCAGTTCTGTAAAAGGAACTATCTGTGAACTCTAAACATGCGAGTTCTCTAACGAAACCTGCTCTTGAACTCACTGTTCCTCATGCCCATCCCACTTAATTAAGCCACAGTTTGGCAAATCTGGAAGTCTTTGTGCTACTGGAACCTCAGATCTCATGAGTCAGGGCTGGCTTTACACAAAATTAACTTCCAGTTCAAGTGAAACTCTGAGATACAGTTCAGTTAACCATAAAAAGCTCTCCCAACCATTGTTGACCTCTAGATGCATGAGTACTGATCCCACAGCACCTACATTACTGCTGTAAGAAAAAGCATTTCTGTACAGATACCTTGTGCTGGTCTGGGAGGCTCAGCTAGTCTTCAAAAGGTAAAAGCAGAGTTCTTCCAAGACCAACACGAGACTTCCAGAAGCAAGAAAGATGAAATAATGCGGTCTAACAAAGTTGTCTTAACTGTTCTCATCTTGGTGCTTTGAAATTCAGCAAATGAGCAGTGCTGTGAAGATTCCTCTGCCTTCCTTACTCTTCATCTGAATGAAGAAATTGATTGCATATACAGCAATGGGGTTGGTCATGCAATTTGGCTGGAATCACCCATAAAGGGAAAAAAACTAAATTTCTTCCACAAACTCTGCAGCACAGAAAATCCAGAGGATTCTAGGGCTCAGGAGAGGTGAGGAGCTCACCTGTGAGGGGAGGACTTGAGGCCTAGAAACAGATGGGCAGCTTCCTAGGGAAGGAAATAAATTCCCAGGCTTGGCCCTCCTAAAACTCATTACTCTCTGTAAAGTGGTTAACACTACACAGAAGGCAACCCGAAAAACATTGGCAACTGTCCCTCAGGGGTTTTCCTCATTGTAGCCATGAAGAAGGGAAACAACACGACCTCTCCTTTCATTTCCTCTTCTTTTTATATTTTGTTCTCAAAAGCTTTCAGCCAGCTGGAATACATTAACCCTTCATCATCTTCGGGTATACGGAGGAAAACGTATTTATTCTATCTGCACCCAAAAATGTGGGTTAAATTCAAAATGGGAGAAAAATCACCATGGTCTGCTCAGGCAGTGAAAACTGCTATAAGGAGAATAAGCATATCTTGTGCAGGGAGACTGCCACTAATTAAGGAGCTTAATCCTGCTGTACATAAATGTATCTGCACATTTACATGTAGATACAGTAGGTGTATGCTCAGGTGATGTCTGCATACTACATGGAAGTAGCTTGTACATCAGTAACAACACGTCTCGCAATCTGTGAGCCCGCACTACAGACTGGTCTATTAAAAGTTAACAGGTAGCATTTTCTAAAGGATCACCTCTAGAAGTGCTTCCTACACCTCAGGAAAAATACCTTCCTTTGCCCCAAACGAGACTGTTACCAGAGCTTTCTGTTTTCCAAACAGTTGGCTCGAAGACAGCAATTTCGTTTCACAGCTGACCAGACTTCANCCAAACAGTTGGCTCGAAGACAGCAATTTCGTTTCACAGCTGAACAGACTTCAACATTTATTTCCTTTCCACACCCAAAAGAACAAAGCTTCCTGAGTCTTTTCACGGAACGGAATTGCAATAAATACAGGGATTTACATACTTTTTTTCTTGCTCATTTGAAATAAATAAAATCCAGTTAACATGTATTCCCTGTCCAGAGCCATGCTAAAATTAACCTGTCTTGGAAACATGTTGGCTTTGACAAAAATGGGTAGGTCTGATGAAAGTACAGTCAGCTTAAAATTTTCATACCACCCCAAGTGCGGGTCTCAGCAGTGCTGTCAAAGAAAGCTGTACAAATAAATAATGTTTCAGTAACCAGGCTTAAATCAATCTTCCCCCCTCCTGAAACTTTATTTTGGATTAAACAAGTGTTGATTTAAAGCACAGCATTTCCTCATTTGTGTGCATTACCCCACTGAAAAACAGGCAAAACAAATCAAATTTAATGAATTTTTGATACTAAAATAGAACTAGATTTTAGATAATAAAGCTTTCTTTTTTTCCCCCAAATGAGATTCTTTCTGCAATTTGGCCCCAAGTGGAATACCTCAGTGAATAAGATATATGCCAAAAAATGTCCAGTGCTCTCTTCCAGAGATTTAAAGGATAACAAGGTGTACATGCTTGTGCAGTAGAAGCTTGTTTATATGAAACCCCTTTGTATCATCTCAGTTATTTCCAGTCATGCTATATTTTAGTCCATATTTTATTGGTATTTATATCCTCTCTACTAAGCCAAATATCTTCTTGGATAAATCATCTGAGCTTCCAAATGGCTTTTGCAGCAATTTGGAATTTAAACTTTGAGTTAGGTTCTGCTGAAGAATGGAAAATTTCAAAATACAAGCAAATGGGGAAAAACAGCACTTGAGTAAGCAGAAACCTTGCAGAACATTCCCAGCGTAGGTATCTTGCTCTCTATGGAGAATCATCCAGAACTTTCTCCTTGCAGGTGCTTCCATCTTTCATTTTTGAATATTCTTTCCTTAGGGGCAGGCACTGCGTCAGACATGTTCCTGTCTGTATGCTGGATACCCCACCACCAGTTTAGAGTCAGAAGAAGCAAGTATTGCTCAGGAAGCTCTGAAGGCTGCCCAGGCAGAGCCAACACAAAGATGTATTTTTCAGTTACATCCTAGCCCTGAGGCAGCAGCTTCTGAAAATGTCTTACTAAAAATGGCATGAGAAATAATGCTTGTATTCAAGAGGAGTTGTACTAAAGGAAATGGAAGATTTGACAACAGCTGAACAAAAATGTAGATATATAAACAACATCTCTGGCTGCTGATTGCTGGAATGTCTTACGTGCATTACTTTTTTTTTAATATTAATATAAGATTGCTCTGAAATAGACTTCTTGGAAGTTGACGGGATTCAGCACTGTCAAGCCAAAGGGTATCTTGGAAATGTTCATTTCCGAGATGTTCATCATCACTCAGGATCAAGCCTTAATACTCAGGCACTTGAACATCAGCACATATTTCACTGCTGTGTTTCAACAAGTTGATCTCCACTCGCTACAACATTATTTAAATCTGCTCCAGACTCAGGCAGCAATTCAGCCTTTCCAAGACCCTTCTGTTTTTTGCGTCTGGAAGGGTGCTCGCCTGCAGTTCCTGATCAGACCACAGAAGGTATTTTATCATGCTTATGTTAAAACAAAGCTGGTTTATTAATGCCTTAGTACTTCTCTCTACATTCCAATGATATTCAAAGTTTTGAGCAAATCATGGTCTTTTCCTGACAAGATAACTACCTTCAGGTTGAGATCTGACAGGGATTAGTCTGGCCAAGAGGAATTTACATAAAAAAGAGTTACCACTGATTGAAAAATTGAGGACTGGATGGAATTTGGAAAGCAACTTTTACAAACTTGAGAGCTACATTTTTTCTTAGTAAGATTTGGAAATGGAGGATGAAATCCACTCTCCCACTCACGGTTCACACGTTACCCTCTGGAGCAAGCAGAGTTCTGAGAGCTCTTGCTCTCTTTTCCCCGCTTCATCATACCCCTTGCTCCCAGGGTGATTTGTAGGTGTTGGAAGCGAGCAGATCTATGTGCCAGCCAGCGACTCCCACGCAGCTGATGGAATCCTCGTTTGTCTTGTTAGGCAGTTTTCAATCAATCACCTTTGTACTCCAAGATCAATGCAAAGGGACTTTGTTAGAGCCAAGGAGTCGAGCTGCCGTGGCTCAGTGCCCAGTACTGGACTAACTCCTGTTTCATACACGAGGGAGGAAATGCAGACCCTTAGTCTGTTCTTCACCAGAGTGTGCTTCCTTTCTGAAGGATTCTTTTAGTTAGTTGGGAATAAGGTAAATCAATAAAAAATCCTCCAAATCTTGGCATCTGAGACACACAGAGGACTCGAATTATCACAAGTCACTAGGAAAAATGTATAGTGATTCATAAGGAATTACAAGATAGAGTTGGGAAGAGAAAACACACCCAACTGCTACTTTGGACCAGTGTTGGATGGCCTTGGCGTTAAAGACCCCTGTGTCTAGCCAGCTACATTCTGTGAAACCACTCTATAAAGAAACTTTTCTTAAGCACTGTTTGTTATTTCTGTTACCTAATTTGCACATTCAGCAGCACACTGTAGCTGTTATGGAGTGGGTCCTGTATTTTTGCAAATGGCAGCCAGCTGTCTTTCAACTCTGCAAGTTTCTTTGAGCTTATTTATAAACTGTTTGAAGGCTGACCTAATGCTCACTTAGCACAGAATAAACCCTGGAAACATGTGTTGCCACAAGGCTGCCAAGTTAAACACTTACTGCATTTTTGTAGAAGAAATACAGCACCATGTTGGCAAGTCGGGAATAACACCAGTGGCCATGAACAAGCAAGAGCTTCTCCAAATGCCGGAACCTCGGGATTGCAAAGTCGCTTGCCATCACCGCCTTTAACGAGAGAAAAGTTGCAGAAAAGTAACCATTATTGAAGGCGACACTTTCAACCCCAACAGTGAATCTAGTCATCTTCCCAACCCATCCAGCCAATGGAAATGGAGGTGAAGAGGAATCAAACCCACTACAGTGCACGTGAAATGCATCTAGGGCCTTGTGATACACATGAGCAAACCCGGTGGCTTTGCAGAACACGCCAGGAGACCCAGTCCTCGCCCACAGGAGATGACAGTCTATGCTATGTGACAAGCAGCAGGAAAGTGAGAGGTGGGAGAAGGGCGGGCAGGTAGTTTCATGAGCATGAGGGCTCACAGTAATACAGGTGTGAACATCTTGGTGGCTGTAATGTCTTTTCTATAAAATCAAAGGGTTACTTACAGGGCAAAAGGAACTGCCAGCGAGCAAAATAGGAAAAGCACAGTTAAGAGCTTGCATCATAATTACTGGACTTTAAAAGACAAAACAAAAACCCACTACTTATAAAGAACATTTGCAACCCTGGCTTATAAAGCTTACTTGACTGTCCCGAGATATCAGTATTTTGAGGGATTTTTAAAATCGCGTGCTAAAACTCTCTATGAATAGTCACGTTAGATGAGACTCCTCTGGGGCTGTGCAGACTGCCAAATCACATTGACAAAATGAGTCATCCACTTTCTCTCTACTTTTGACTAAAATTCAAGACACCATCCTGTAAGTGATGGTTATCACAGCTGTTTCACAATCTTCCATATTCCTAGGATTACATTAAGATTTCATGTAATACTATCTAACATTTCATTTTTTCATTTTGGTATCACCTTTTTTCTCACAGTTCAGCAGAAGCATGAGGAAAAGTGAAAACCTCCAGAGGACCAAAGTGTTCCCTCATGCTCCACAGGGTACATTATGGCTGTGTTTTTGAACACAAGACATTTTTCATTTTAATTCGTCCTATCTCCCTTTCTTGGTAAATCATCATAAGGAATCAGACTTCCCAAGGACATGCGCTTTTAGAAGCTATTAAAATAAACTCTAAAAGGGTGTGCAATACACTGTAATTTAAGCAATAGATTTGTGTAAGCGCTGGGACTTTTTAAAAAATGTCGACCCATCCTGAGATTTCTCAGGTACTGAGACACGGCTGTCACAACCTCACTGCACACAACAGTCTGATCTGTCCTGCTGGCATGTTGCTCTTCACAATTTGGGAACACAGCTGTGCCACATCTGCTTCCTTGTCCTCCACCCAGTCTCAGCCTGTTCCAACGTTCAAGCAAAACTGCTAACTTCTTTGCAGTTATGTTTCTAGCATATTACTTCATAACACATTGTGAGAAGTGTCAGGGTTTTTTTTTTTACAAAAAAAAAAAAAATCCATTTTGATTAGAGTGAGGAACATGGAAAGACAGTGTTATCCAACTGCATTTGCATATTTATTTCACTTCAAAATATCCTCTTGACTTTCACTTTTTAATTTTTTCTTCCAGCTTTTTCACAGGAAAAAATGATTCATGCTCCACACACTTCCACAGAATGTGGAAAGAAAATAAATCAGACAGTATTCCTGTTTTAGACATCCAAATCCTCAGTGCCTTTTGAGTATCTGCATATGTAAGATTCTGACAGCTGTTTATAGTAAAAGGCCTGCATGGTTCTTAGGACCTTGGAGCAAAGGAAGGGATCTGCAAATATTTTCCACTCCATTGAACTTCAGTTTAGAAAAAAAAATGGTAGTTTAATGGGTTAATGAGCAAATAACTTTCAGACTTAAATACACTACAAAAAAACAGGGGTGTTTGAGGACTTGTTATTGTAAGTGCAAGAGCTCAGCTGAAAGCAGCATAATGGGGAGAGGAGTTAAAAAAATTGCTATCAGTGCTACATTTGTCTGCATTAGGAAACAAGTGATCTGAATTAATACATAGATGGTAAGAGCTGATAAGCTGATAAGAGATGGTCAGATCCAAGGAGCTCAGGGCAGACTTGTTTGAACTGGTAGGCTCAGAGGAGACCCCACAGTCTCCTCTGGGTTCCCTGCAGCCTGGACTGCCTGCCGTGATGCTGCAGAAGCTACACAAAGCTCTTGGGGTTTTCAGCCTCCAACAACAGCCAGGAGATGACGCCTTTGGAAGAGTATATGAATAGGGGAAACATCTGAGTTTTCTCTAGAGTACTGTCCTAGCTTCTGGTGATTTTTGTGTCAGAAAATACACAAAGTTGCCATCTAAGTTCAAAGCTCAGTTAGATTATTATTTCTTGACTTTGTGTTTTTAACCCAATTAAACAACAGCATTCACTAAATCCTCTGGAATAAAAATCTGTCACCACTCTGCACTGTGTGAAGGAGGCCCTTCTCTTTTGAAGAAAACATCCAGCCAGCACTGCAAAAAAACCACAATATGGGTCAGAGAACCACCCACTCGTAACTAAGTTAAGGAGTATGCTCATCTGCTCAGGTCCTCAGTATGAAAACACCTCCCATCGTGCCTGATGAGCTCTTTATCATATACTCAGCCACTGTTTTCTCTTGTAATCTGTCTGCGTCCAGCCAAAACACACAGTAATGTTGGGGGAACAAGGCATCTTCCTCATTCTGTGTGCCTTACTGCCACTTCTGGGCAATGGATAATACAGTAGGTAATACAATTCATAAATATACTTCCTCTCTTTTGGGGATGGGAGAATTGCCTCTTGTACAGTAGCAAATGCAGTAATGAACACATCCAAAAGAATGCAGGGCAAGTCCCTTTATCTTGCCATTCCCTGTGGCAGGAAATGGGGAAAAAACCAACACTTGGAATGGTGCTGTAGGGAGCAGCGGTTCTGCAAAGGGATGCAATTTTCTCCTTCTTCACTGTTCTGCTGCCTAAATAAGGCTAAGTAAAAAAGATGTCTGGGTGTATGGGCTAACAGATACCACTACACCGTGCAAACAAGCTGCTTCAGCTGGATGGGCTCGTGCAGCTCTTCCATGGGAGGAGTACACCCAAGCAGTGCAAGAGAGAAAGAAATAAAGCCAGAATAAGGTGACTCTTATTTCCTGTCTAACTAATGCATTGCTGAGTTTTCTTCCTCCTTGAAGCCAGTATTTAATAAATGATTTCTTAAAACATATTGCTTAGAGAAATCCGGTAAGTTGAATTTTCTAAGAAGGTAATGTGTAAGCCCAACACAGATCTGAGAACAAACCCAAGCTCAAACTCAAGCTGAAAGCATCCTTATGAAGCACAACTGGCACTCAGTACGACTTGCAGCTTCTCCTTTGTTTGTGCAGGCTACCCAAAGGCAGCTTCGTCAAACTAGCATGTGGGAAGTGCCTATTTCTCCCTTTGCATGGGAGTGCTTTTCAGGGAACGAGCAACATTACCTGCATGCCTTCTTGACCAGAGATCCCCACGCCAACATCTGCAACTTGGATCATACTGACATCGTTAGCACCATCACCTAAAGATGACAAGGTACGGTTTTGTTTGTCACTAATAGACCAGAAAAGTTGGAAACAGCAAAGTAAACAAAAACTAGTTATTAATGAGTTATAATCCACTCATTAGGGTGGAGGGAGGGAGATGTGGGGTAGAAAAGGATGCAGCTTTGGAAGCTAAGGTTCAAAGCTTGGCAAAGCTGCCGAGACATTCTGATCTTTGAAGACTTTTTTTTTTTTTTTTTTTTTAAATCAAAGCAAACGAAAATAAATCAAACACCTCTCTTTTTAGTAAGACCTAAAATAGCAGGCCTAAACTATAAAAATGCTAAAACACTCCAAGAATGAGCTTCCTAATACTTTTGCTTCCCAATAACTGTCTGCCTGCAGTCAGGTATGATTAAGAATGAAATGTGCAGAGAGGATACCTACCTAGCCAAAAATACAATAGAATTAAAAAGTAGATGAATTCTTGACTTCAGCTGACCAGTCTGAGATCACTAAAATACCACGGTAGGTAGATTTATCTGCAGTTGTTGCAGAGTCAGCATTTCCTGCTCTGTTTCTAATAATGATACCACAACTGTCAGGTAACAAAACTGATGTCCTTGTGACTGTTCAAAACAACCCCAAGTTAGCTCATGTTGGTTAAAAATGAAGATGGGACAACTATGCTTTTAAACCAGAGCAGGAGCTTGAATTCATAGAGCCGTAGAATCATACAATCACAGAATCACAGAACGTTTTGGGTTGGAAGGGACCTTACAGCCCACCCAGCCCCAACCCCTGCCGTGGGCTGGCTGCCACCCACTGGATCAGGCTGCCCACGGCCCATCCAGCCTGGCCTTGAACGCCTCCAGGGATGGGGCACCCACAGCTTCTCTGGCAGCCTGCGCCAGGGCCTCACCGCCCTCTGAGTAAAAAATTTCTTCGTAACATCTAACCTAAAGCTCCCCCCTCTTAGTTTAAAACCATTTCCCCTTGTCCTGTCACTCTCACCCCATGTAAAAAGTCACTCCCCCTCTTGTTTATCAGCTCCCTTTAAGTACTGGAAGGCTGCAATTCAAGCCACAGGTTCATGTTGCTCAGAAACAATGAAAACACAAGCTGCCCATTCTCCGCTATTGTTTTTAAGCTTTCTGGATAACTCAAGTTAAACAGTTAGATACTTTTAACAACGTATGAGAATGATTATGTCTATGGTCTGCCATCCAAAGACATAAATTAAGCATGAGGAAGGCATATTTGAGCTAGATGGGTGGTGGGCATGGAGATTATGATAATCAGCACACATTTGGTGCTCTGGATGTGTCACAGGAGTCTGCCAATTATCACACGTGTTTAGGGTTTCTGATGGGCAGGTCCAACTCACGTGCTGTTGTTTTGATTAATCAAGATAGCTAGATGAAAGCTAGGTGTTTTGTGACAATACATGCTACAATCACATCTTCTACTGCAATGTGAGCCTGAACTTGAGATAGGGAAAAAAAAGCTGGTTGACTTTTCTTATGTAAAAATCAGGGAAACATGAAAAATGCTGCCAGATTTAAACCAGGATGACTGACAAAATCTGCCCTTTGCCAGCTGAACAGCTGTCTGGGAAGCAGTGTCACAGCTGGCATGGTGCCAGTCGTAAATGCATTCTGTATGCAGAGATGGCCAATTCATGTCCCATGCTATATTGCCTGCTTGTGAAGAAAAATTCAGAGTCTTGAGCTTAATCCTGGCTGGGTGAAACAACACTGAGCACATTTTTGTTCTGTGTAATTCAATGACTGCAAAATGGTGTTCTGCACAGCATCAGCTAACCCATTTCTTCACAGCAGTGTTTGGACTTGCCAAAACCTCAAAGCATACCTGTATTGCCAGTGCCTAAGTTCTGTAGGAAAAAATCCCATATACCACTTCAGAGTTCTGTATTGGTTTTGAATACATGGTTTAGAACTGTCTGAAACATTTTCAGAGAAAACTAGAAGGTATGTGAGCTGTACAACAGCTGGAAGAATCCTGTTGCAGGTCAAAACCCCAAGATTCTCAGTAAACATCAACGCAGGCTAGTTTAAAATGAGATGTTTACCTATTGCCAAGGTCATCGCTTTGAGTTTGTCTCTGACTAGTTTCACAACCATGCTCTTTTGGATCGGGGTAGAGCGACAACACAGTACTGAACGACACCGCTTGGCTAGCGCAAGAAATTTATCTTCTAGTGTAGGTTCCAGGGCATAAGCTAGAGTCCTTCCATCAATCACTAGGCCCAAGCTGGAAAGCACAGAGGAAGAGGGTGGATAGAGAGGGGCGAACCCAACAGTCATGTTTCCAGTAGCTTCGTCTGTTGTGTTGTTTGAAAATTTAGACTCTACGCATTGCAGACACTGCTCCAGCAACACAGCACATGTCTCCTGAAAAAAAAATAAATTCAAAATAAATATGCTTGTAAAGAACATGTATTCAAACATTTGTGTTCACTGTATGAGGAATATGAGGAATGTGTTATACTTGCTACAACGTAAAAGTTGTAATTTCTAATATTCTCTACTAGCTCTAAACACATTTTTTTTTTTGGTGGAAGATATGACAGCAATGAGGGCATGAAAGGCTTAAAATCTAATTCCTCTTTACCATGCAGTATTGTATGCTAAACTAATTTCTTTTAGCTCCTTCTCAGAATAACAGTATTGGGGAATGATATAATCAGTATCGGTACCAAGCTAAGCATGTGATGAGCACTATGTATACGCCTACAACACATATCAAGTAGTTACGCATTGTTAAGGCCAATTAAAGGTTATTTAAGCTGAATTTTCTGTCCTAGCTATGCTCAAATAAAAGATGTTATTGAGAATATATGAACATTTAAAATGTAATGCTACCGGTTGTACAGCAAACTATGACAAAAACTGAAAGATCACGGAAAGTCAATTTACCAGTTCAGTTGATACACTCAAGAAGGGAAAATGCTGTTATCTCTTCTTCCTTTGCGAAAGAAATTGGAGCTGGATACTGCTGGCCTACCTCTCCTCTGCTGATCTGCAGTCCAATTTTATCACCCCATTAAAGGACTATAGCACTATCGGTCTGGTTCCTTGTATGTTAGACCATATCAGTAAACTCTCTGGGACTGTTTGCTTGCGACAAGTTGAGCACAGGAAAGATCAGTAATTCAGAAGAATTAGAAAAGGTCTGTTAGGAAGCAAATCATTACTGTAGATGTGTTTTTCTGATTCTGAGTGCTAGCACTGAAATTTAAGCATTGCTCCTACCTCCAGAGAAAAAGCCACCCGAGAAAACATGAAAGACTGAGTTATCTAGATGCTACATCTCAGTGCATAAAATAAAGCACAAATTTTCAATTCAATTGTCTTCTTCCTCAACAAACATTTAATAACAGGTTGCTTTTGGTGCCAATATGCAAAACCAGGCATGTTTTCAAAATGCACACCAAAGGCAGGCATTTAAGTTGTTACGGCATGTTTTCATTCATGGTGGATCCCAACACACACAGTTAAATGTCTTCAGTAAGTTTATGATACATGGCACCACAACTTAGAAATATAATTCACTGAAAAGTGTTCAAAGACATGTCCTACCTGAAAATTACGGTTGAAGCAGGAAAAGAAGAAGAAAAAGAGGGAAAGGAAAAAAAGCCATCAAACTTTTAATTATGCAAGTTGAAAATAAAGTCTAGTTCACAAGAAGACTTCAGTACAGTATTGGAGCTGCTTACTGGTGATTCGGCGTTCAAAGTGATGATCTCCTCATCATGATCTAGTAGCTTGCAGGCATATGCAATATTAACAGCTGTTTCTTGCTTGTCTCCAGTAAGAACCCAAATCTGCAACCCAGCTTTGCGCAAGCTTGCAATGGTTTCTGGAACACCATCCTGTAAACGGTCTTCAACACCAGTTGCACCTAAGCACACAGAAAAAGCAAGTTATTCCACGTTCAATAAACATGGTTCACCTCAAATTCTAAGTATGCATTTTCTCAAAAAACAACCGTTGCTTTCATTGGGAAACAGCTAAACAAAACTAACAAAGGATGCAAGATACAGGCAGCTTTTTGGAGGTATCCAGAGAGAGGAGTAGAAAGCAGCTGGGGTAAACACTGGCATTAACAGTCAACAACAAATCTAGAATTCAAAACTTCAAAAGCAAGCTGGTGCCACTTCTACTCTCAGTAGTTCACAAGGCTGAGGCAGCTTCGCTTATTGTTTCTCTGCTCTGTATCTTCACCATTTCCTCTGAATGTTGTGAGAGAAGATATTATTTACTTTAGCTCTCAAGGGTCTTGACTGCCCTTCCTCAACTAAAAGAGGTTTGGTCATTAGAGAAGTCTCCCTTTCAAAGGGGAATGACAGCAGAACTGCAGTTTGGCAACCGCACGTTAGGCTTTAGAGATAAGCTTCTTCCTGCCTTGTTGGTGCTCTTTGCTCTTGCAGAAAGACATTGGTGAGATATAGTAGAGAATAAATCATAAATCTGTATTTTGTGATGTAGAAGTAAAATGTGGCTTCTCCATGCTTTCAGTGTATCTTCTTACTTGTTTATAGCAAACTGAGCATCTTTCCTACGCTTTCATAAATCAGTAGGAGACAAGATGTCAAAGACTGTAGCAAAAGCAGCTCAGGATCAAGTTCAGTGTCACCACTGAGATTCAGAGAGGTTTCGGTGTGGGACAGGTAAGCCCTCACAACTTGAGTACCTGGAGATGGCAACCATGCAAATTTCCTGGACCAACAGGAAAAGCGAGGTAAACTTCTGCCAGCTATTTACTACCGCTATGGCTGTTCTTTGAGGAAAAGCATTTTCGCAACACAAGTCCACTTGAAGCCTGAGCACCAGTCATGTGGGTGAGAACACATCCTCAGTGCAACGTCATGAAAGCTTTTGTAATCCAAATAGTGCACAAAGGAAAAGACATTCCTTATGCAGACTCACTTATTCCAGAATCTGAACATACCTGACCGCTGCAAGACACAGACCACATAATGAGGTTCCTAGGTATTCATTCCTGACTGAACAGGTAGTTCTGGCTGGAGCTCACTTATTTATCTCACAATTCAATTTTACTATTTTTTTTTTTTCAGAGCACAGCCAGAGCCAACAGGGACAACCATGGTGGGATCTTTCTGATTACTGTGGTCAGAACTAGTCACCTCATGCTCCCCTTTGAAGTCAGAGGACAGAAACAGCCACTTCAAAGGCATGATTCATCTAATCCTAAAGCAAGTATCTAAGAGAGACCAAATGAACTGCAATTTTTCTCTCTCTCTGGTTATATAAGGAGCCTTAGAGATCTACAGCAGACACAACAGAAGTTGGGTGAGGTGGATCTCATCTCCCAGAGACAGGCAAGTTGGCAAACAGTGAAGGTTGTTACCTCCATCGGTGTTAGGGCTGTCCCAGTTCCTCTGCCAGAGAAAGCAGTTGGATGCTTGGAGTAACAGTGGGTACATATATATATTTTAGAATCTCAGTGCTTTCAACACCTCAGCTGAGCAGAGAAACAGTATGACTTTGTCCTTGGAATATATTTTACATACACTGATTTTAACTGCACCATTATGAAGCACTGCAAGCCCCTTCCACAGCGCGCACAGGCACCGAGAGATGATGTATGGGAGAGCTGATGCCTCTTGCAAACACAGTTTATGTGCTTTGCTTTATGAGCATCTCTGGTGACCCTGGAGTCATGGAACTCTCTGACATGGTAAAGTGGCACTAAGCTAACAAAATTCTGTAGATACGTTGGGCCAAGTCTTTCTCCTACTTGGAGCAGCAGTGCTCATTTATGATATGGTGTCTAATGCACCTCCTGTTTTACTCCTCTCATTTCACCTGTGATAAATTGATTGCAGGAGCAAGGAAAACAGGGTATGTCCATCATGTTAATTACAATCCCATTCCTTTGTGGTGCTGCACACGGCAGCCATGACAAAATTCAGAATAAGCTAATTTCTGTACTGTCAGAAAGTATTTAAACGAAAGAAGGGATTTCATAGCCAAGGTTTCAGAATTCTCAACACACTTTAATTTTACATCCAGCTCTCATTTCATTACCTAGCAGATGCAGATTCTTCTCTATCTGCAGTGCTGACTGAAACAGAAGTTCTTCACGATTTTCAATAGAGGATTCTGCTTCCAAATGACTTTTTAACCAACAGGCATACTCCTCCTTGCTGAGAACCTGATTAAAGGAGGGCAGAATCAAAGTGATGCAAAGGCATTCTACTTTACTGAATAAAATGAAAAACAAAATTTAGAAGTCAAGAACAATAAATTAATAAATGCCTTCAGTAATCTTTGTCAAGACTGTCCTTAAAAGCAAACAGAGAGCCTGCATTTACTTACTCTTTTTGCAATGCACAGGGTCCTCAGCCCATCTACGGCATACAGATTAAGGTAATTCTGGGTTTTGGTTTGGATTTTTTTTTGATGTTTGCCCCGAGGGTCACCTAGATAACAATAAAAAAGCAATTAGAGATTGAAAAACAACAGCAGCTGCATGGCCTCAGAGAATTAAAATGTGTCTACTGTACTTACTGAACCACCACTTTAAAACTGATACTTTTAAAGAGCTGTTGATGTCTCCTGGGAAACTTTCAAGTAAAACATTCCATTTAGAAAAAAAACTTATCTTTTAGTTCTATCTTTTCTTCCTTCTCTCTTCAAAATCATCGTGAATGCATGTTAGTAAGACCTTCTTTTTCTTATTCCTCAAATATTTGTTTGGCCTGAATACTTTGAGAAATCATGATAATCTTCACGGCAAACAACAACGTCAGAAAGAGAAGTATGATTTCAAATAGACTATTAGCAAATGATTCCATACATCTCATCGTGCAGAAAAATAACACTTACTGAAAAATAGCATTTTTTCTCCTAGGTTAATAGCTCATTCGGAGGCTTCATTCAGTACAGACATTTAGAAGTACTGGTATTGTAGGAAGAAACGAGTTGGGCTTTGGAATCCCAGCACTCTGGGTTTTACTCCTGTTACCTTGACCATGCATCAGCACATTTTGTTCTCTTTATAGCTGTTTTCTCGCCTTTGAAGTCTGTCTCATCCTCTCTAGTTCTGTAAAGCCGGGAGTGCACACATCCAGCTTTTCCTAAAGGACTTTGTAAGGATAGTGGAATGTCATGCAATGTCATGTGGAAAATACTGGTGGGAACATTCTGGTAGGCCTGTCCATCTATCTATTAATGCTGCACATGCCATCACTGCAGAGTTTTTCAGATGGACAATACAGTTATATTGTTGTGGAAGAACATCTCTATGAATATTAATTGCAATTGGAACGTCCTTTCTTACATTAGCTGGTGGTTCCTGCAGAAGCTATTTCAGCAGCTCACAAACAGATTCAGCTGCAACATACAGCGGAAATATGCACATACTGAACTGGCAGCCTGACTTTCATTTAGCTTCTCTTCTGTCTGTGCATAATAGTCTTTCTGGCATATATGAGTTGTCTGTATAACACACCATTTTATTTAAGGGAGAAGTATTGCAGAACAACTTCTTGTAGGCTTCTTGTATTAGTGAGTCAGCCTTTTTTTCTACTTTAAAAGAATAAAGTAGGCAAGCACTCTTCCTCAGTTATAGTGATACATCACTATTCTAGAGAGAAAATCCATATTTCTTGCATATCCCACATGCAACTGCCTTACGGGACTGGCTATTTCACTCACTCACTGATTTCAGATGGTGCAAACACAGCAAAAGGCATTTCTATCACTTTAAGGCTAAATGGTGTTCACCACTTCAGATCTGCCTGAACACCACCGGCACCAAATGCAGTGCTCATAATGCAGAATGCTTAAACCACCTTCAATAAACAAAGACAGTAATTCTCTACAAAGAGAAATGTGCACGCTGCTTTCCACGTGAATTCTCACTTCCAGCATGAAATGCTGCATCTCCTTCCTCTGCCAGCACACCAGCAAGAGCTAAAACTCCCTCTAGCTCTCCACATGCCTTAGCAGTCTTGCCCAGATTCACTTTGGGCTCAAAAGTTAAAAGGGGGGAAGGAATCTCTTGCAGACAAAACCCAGCGGTGGAGATTTTTTTTTAGTTTGAATGATGTAGTTTCTATGCTCAGCAGCATGACCACATGCACTATGAAAGTGAAAGCCAGTAAATAAGTCTAGGGAAGAATGATAGAGAGCTAGTGGCATTTTGCTTGCTTCATTTCCTTCCATAATCACTAGCTGTAGAAAGCCAGCCCAGTCATTGTTTTCTGTGACTTATGTTCACAGTTCCTGCGCGAGCTGGTTATTGACTCACACAGTAACTTTCTTATTTATGAACATGGTGACTGTTGAGATAAAGTAAAAACAATACACTCATGGGAATCATTTCAAGGCTTTTGAAAATACCTGGGTGCTCTCAGAAAACGTCAGCTGTCAGAGTCTCAGCTAGATATACAGGCGGAATGAACAGAGAGAATTCAGAAAATTTTAAGTTTTGAAGCTCATGGTGATTTCTGTGTTTTTATGAGATACAACTGAAGCCGCAACATAGTATTTTTGCTAATTTTGGGCTGATCCTTGTGACATTTTTAAAAGGCTCTTCCTCACAGAAAAACAGAACCTTCTTGTTCCATATGACCCAGTCCTGCAAGGAGATTATGGACAAAGCATTGCCTTGGTCTTTCAGAGAGCACAAGTATCATGAAGGCTCAAACTGCACACTTGTGTACAATTTACCCATCCCTGAGGCACTACGATAGCAAAAAAATTTTCATAGCATAAATTCTCAGGGGATCCCTCTATGTGGGGAATACCCCCCTGTGAGGTGAAAAGGAGGCAGCTCCCGTGACGTTAGGATACTGCAGGCAGAGACTGTGAATTGAATTCCATGAGTGAAATTGTTAAAGAGAAATGTCAAACGTTTTTCAGACAGATCTGCTGAAACTCAAAGAATTACTGAAGCCAGCAGTGGATCAGAGGGCTAGAAAATAGAGGAAAGTGCTTATGAAGTTCTAGTGACTGCACTTTACATTGCTTGCAAAAGCAAAATACACTATTTGGGGCTAAAAATGTAAAAAAAAGGAAAAGCACAAATTGAAAGCACCATTCAATTTGCTTGCCTGTAAAGTGGTGCAGTCTCTGTATTTGCCCAGCTACGGAATTTGCTCAATGCTAACAACAGCCTTCAGGAACTCTGCTCCCGCATCTCTGACACAGCACCTTTTGTCATGTTGCCATTGGCTGGCCTCTAGCTGGCCAAGTGGGCCCTAGACCCACTCAAAATTTGCCCAACAATTCCTCCATCCATCACATCTACTGTGAACATATACAGTAGTTTCACACATAGCCCATAATATTTTTCTTTCGTGGTGGTGACAAAATATTTGAGACTTGGCATAAAATAATCGTTTATTTTTGATGCTCAGTTCTCATTCTGAGAACTCATTTCCAAGCATTATTTTCCAGGTGTGTTATTAGTTCTTCTGAGTACTCCAAATTATCTGTCAGTACTTTGGAGGGAAACAGGTTTCCACAGATGCTCTGTGTACCTTCTGCAATATCAGATCTTTACCAGAAAATTATTCATGAATACTTTGTTGTTAGTTGAGGACAAGTTGTTCTTAATTTTTTGGCTCTGCTTTGATTTATGTTGCTGTAAAAATAAAACTTATGCCAACATTTTTCTGTATTTCAATAAACTAAAATTACACAGTAAAAGCCTTTCACAATTATTTACTCCATCTAATGTCAGAGTAACCACAAAGTCAATGCACTAGTGACACACAGGAAGCACCTCCAGCACTTTTGGGTTCTGTCCATTCATACTGGGGTAACCCTTCAACACTTAATTAAATTCAGTGTTGAACATACAGTAAATTAGATGCAAACTGACTCATGCGAACTGATGTTCCTGTGTTTCCGCTAACTTCTGAAAGATTACAGGGTTCTTCTTGAATTCAACTCAATATGATTAGCAGCTATTAAAGTTGTCTCTGTTTCATGAGATATCTGGGTGCTGCAGACTCCCGGGAAGTAGCCCATGCTCACAGCTACATCTCTATTTGCTAACAATATTTGAAGCAAAAATTTCTCACCTGAACAGAATCTCTCCCTCTTATTTTGTCACTACATTTCTGTTCCAATGGCTGATTGATTCACGGTGCCCTTTAGAATGGCTTGGGTTGGAAGGGAACTTAAAGCCCATCCAGCCCCAACCCCCTGCCGTGGGCTGGTTGCCACCCACTGGATCAGGCTGCCCAGGAACCCATCCAGCCTGGCCTTGAACACAGCCAGGGATGGGGCACCCACAGCTGCTCTGGGCAGCCTGTGCCAGGGCCTCACCGCCCTCTGAGTGAAGAATTTCCTCCTAACAACCAACCTAAATCTCCCCTCTTTCAGTTTAAAACCATTCCCCTTTGTCCTATCACTATCACTATGGCCTCCTCTGGACCTGCACCAACAGCCCCACATCTTTCTTGTGCTGGGGACCCCGAGCCTGGACAGACCACTACAGGTGGGACCTCACAGGGGCAGAGCAGAGGGGATAATCCCCTCCCTCACCCTGCTGGCCACCCCTCTCTTGATGCAGCCTAAGATACCGTTGGCCTTCTGGGCTTCAAGCGCAAGTGCATCGTAGTCAAATGCAACACAAATGCGTTGATTTATGCAAATATGTTACTATAAAAGGAGGTAAAGATTCATACATTAAACAGGTAGGGGAGCTGGTGTAGGAAGTGCTTGGGTTTCACATGACATACTGAACTAGTCACACACTGCCAGGCATGTTTTCCTCAAGAAATGTAAATTACTTTGGTAGAGTTTCAAGAAATACTTTTAAAATAAAGTTTGCTAGTAGAAGTTATTGTACAGAAATTAATTTAACTAATTCTTCTAAGGTAAAGAATCAGTAATTAGTTACAGAAAATTTGCTATAATAACAAAGTATAATCAAGGAAGAGAAATGGCTGCTGTTCTACCATTCCTTGGACTGACAACAAAAGCAGGCAGGTCTACTTGCTAGGGAAGGCAGTAAGATATGATCTTTCAGCAACTAAGCCTCCCCACAGCCCCCCACTTGCAAAGGTAAGTAAGAGGTGTACCTGAAGAACAGGGCAGAAGGAGATCCATGATAACTGAATCTGCTCCTTTAGTGTAAACATTTATTTCATCTGTGAGAGGATGTCTGACCACTACTGACATCCTCTTCCTGGTGGAATCAAAGCCCAATGTATGTAATACTTCAAAGTTTAATGTTCCCAGGTGAGGTAGCTCCACTGATACCTGGTCAGACAGCCTTCCAACCAGGGAACAGTTGTATGCCCTTGCTGCATAGACGAGAGCAGCTTCGTCTGGACTCTCTGCTTCGTAACGGAGCTCTCCTTCCGCAGGCCCGCTCCCTACAGCCGTCCTGCTTTGCTGGGAGCTGTAGCCATTGTTATTCATCTGTGCAGAGTACGCCAGCTTCTCTTCCAGTTTTAATAAGGTGCTCTCAGTAGATGTAGATGAAAGAACACTTAAACCAAATCTGGGCATTGATTTGCTTGTAGCTAGACTGGATGAACTGCTGCTGTTAGATCCAGAGGTCAAGCGACTGGGAGTGAATCTTCGGATGAAGTCTTCTATGGTTTTTACTGGAGATTTTAGTTCAAATCGATCTCTAACCTTGAGAAGTAAGAAACAAACCAATGAACAATACAAAACCCAGAGAAGAGGTATACAAGAATTTAGACACTGATGTTCAGCCTAAGAAGCTCCAACTTGAGAATTTATTTGAGAGCAAAACATGATGTGATTTGTAACTTGACAAGGGAACGTAAATGGACAAAACTGACAAGAGCAAAAAAATTAAAAATAATTACTAGAACTTCAGAATTGTGTCTCTGTGTGAAAGCATGTATGCTTGTATTTAAAACATTTTTATTTCTTTCACCTTCTCAGATGTGACTAATGGATGGACTGTCAATGTTAGCCCACCACCAGCAGTACGTTCTGAAAGCCTATTGTCAGTAGGAAACACTGGCATTCTTTGTGCATATTCAGTGAAGGTAGTAAAAAGTGAGAGTTTTGTATTGAGAAGTGCGGTAGCAGAAAAGTTTTATGATAGTATGCCAAGGTCAATGATGTCTTCAAAAGTGACATGTTGATATAAATAACTTCCACTGTCTTTTCTTTTAGCTTCAGTTTGTTTCAGTTTTGTCGCTGTTCTCAGTTTATTTAAATCTTTTAGACAATGTTATTAATTGTAATAGCATATTCATAGCAATATATATTAAATTATTGTATAACAGCACAGTGTTCCTACAACAGCAGAATTTAGCATTCTCCAAATGCTTCTCTGGCACAAAAATGTGATTTTGCAACCAGCTCACTTTTTATTCCAATTTGGAACAGAAACAAATCACAGAATTTTCTCCAGAATGGAAATTCCAGCTGTGGGCTAGCTTTAATACCAGATTCCACCACAGTTCTGTCATACAGATCATCTTGGGACTGCACTGTTGAAGTTCCCATTCATCAGTGACACTAGTCCAGGGTGATTTAAGCAGTAATGATCACTACTTCTCACAATGAGCTAAAGATGCATCTTTTACGCAATTTGAAAGATTTAAGCAATGTTTCTCAAGCATATTCTCTTTTTAAGATTTTTAAAAAACATCTGACCCTCATCTTAATTTAATCCATATTTAAAAAATATTCATAGGCAGCTTACATTCTTTTCTGGGAAGTCTTACGTATTACAACTTAATTTCCAGTTAGACTTGCATACTTACGTATATACATATGTGTGTGCATACACACACATATATACATTTATCAATTAAGTTACATTACAAGGAAATTTTCAGAAGTAATTTGAAATTGTAGATGAAGCACATCTTACCCTGAAGGTAAGTGAAACATGCTCCATTTAACTAATGCTTAACTGAACCCGCACACTCATGCTGCAGATGTAAGAGCTGTCTCACAACTAGTTCCAGTTGTTACTCACTAGAACAGGCAGCTTTCATTTCCCCAGCTTAGAAGATAAGTTAGTATCAATACAAACAAGTCTTAAACTCTGCTTTGCAATTTCTTTAACCTACCTTCTGTCGGGGCTGATTTGGTGCAGTAACCACAACAGTATTACATATAGTCAAAGCGATGAAGAAGTCAAAAATGTCACATAGTTCTGGGCTCAGGTGGGATAACGGCTGTTCATGGCTCCTCATGATCTCCAGATGCTTTGCACATTCATTCACCTTTTCTAACAAGCTAGGATCTGGTGTGATGTCCTTCTCCTGTTAATAAGCAGCAGTGACTAATATCAGCACCTCTGCAAATCTGCAAAGCAGCATCAAGCAATCAAAGCACCCAAAGTAGTCAATACCTAGAGTTTTATGGTGGTCTCATACCACAGAAGTGGAGGTGGATAGGACTGTAACACACCCATCCTAGACAATAAATGCTTAACAATGAGGTTGCTGACAGAAGTGGACATGTAAGCAATTGTGCTGTCAGCTTTTTCACTGCTATTACACTGGCAATGTTCATCTACTTTGGTGGCAGTAGATAGGGGAAGAGTTACGTACTAATGTTCCTCCTGCTTCCCTGTCTAATGAAAACACTTTGGGTTGTTTGTTAGAGACCAACAACTACCCACACATCTGAGAGCGATTCATGTTTTTTTTTTTTTTTTTTTTTTTTAATGCTGTGACACAGAGCACTTTCCACTTTATTTCATGAGCACTTTCCAATTCTTTCATCTATTTCTTGTCAGAGTAAACTCTGGTATTCCTTAAGATACCAGGATGCTAGGACACAAAAGATTAAAAGAGAAACTGAACTCAGGTTCTTTCTTCAGTAGAACTTTATCTGCTGATGTTCAGCAGCATATGAATCTGAGCAACCACAGAATTGTGTGCGTAAGAAGTGCAGCTTCAGATTTTACTGAAAGAACTTACTCCTCCCTGAAATCAAGAATTTCCATGAGCGCAAGCAGTATCTTTCTTTGCCCATATTTGTAATTTGTTTTGAGGGTGCACTTGTGTCACCAGTACAACACAAAATCCATAGATAGACAAGACATGGCTTCTCTGCTCTCTCATTACCACTCGGCTCATGTAAAACTTCCACGGAATTAAAATAGCATAAAATAAATTAACAAAAGCAAAGTTGTAAAGTCATAAATACACCAACATTTTGAAATGTAAAATTCTTTTTCTAAAATACATGTGCAGTCCACTGATATTCTTGAATCACATTAACACACTGACAAAAAAAGAAAAAAAAGAGGCATACAGAGAGCAATTAGAATCCTTGATCTGAAACCCTATGCTTCTATAAATAAAGGGAAGGCAAACGTGTTATTTTTAAAATCAAGGTAAACCCAAAACAAAGGTTTCAGTTTTTCTTTACCTTTAGCTCATTCCTACGGAGAAGGTATTTAGATAAGATCTATGCCCACATTTGATTTCTTCTGTAAACCAGAAGAAACTAGGTCCAAAAGAAAGAAATGCCAGGATGAAATCTGTGCGCAGTATGCAATGTAGCACAGATTTCTTTATGTTTTCCTTTTCAGGACATTGTTCTGTTAAGAGATGCAGGACAGTGCATGCTTAGTTCTCAGGACCTACCATTGGGCTACTGAAGGCAGTATGCTTCGAGAGTATGCTTGCTCTTTTCGCTTCAGCTCTGCTGCCTGTGCGGCGGTGGGTTTTGGTGCTCTGGCTTCTGTGGATTACTTTGATGCTCTGATGGCTGCAGATACTGTCACGCTGGGATAAAGTTCCTACTTTTGGGGCTGCTTCGTCTTCCTCAGAATCAGGTTCTTGGTACATTGCTAAGCGTTTGGCTGTCAGTAACAACACAGAGTGAGAAAGGTTGCATACGTTAAATATGGCTGAGAAAGAGGGAAATGGGATATAGTGACTTCGTTGAAGTGTTCTGGTTTTACTCTTACAATGCGCTTTCAGAGCAAGACTGATTCCATGACCAGGGGACAACAACATCTAGTCTTAATTGCATGGTAGCATCTAATGAAGGATGCAGATAATATGATTTGAAATACAATGCAATGCTCTGCCTCCCTTATCACGAGGCTCTCTGACAGGCAGCTAGACTCTGTGGTAGCTCACTGCACTCCTGAAGGCTCGGCTTGATGAAATCAGCCAGATGATTTGGTCTTTGCTTGCAGTCTGAGAAGGAACCGAACAATCCAGAAAACTTCCTTGTCCTTTCTAACAGCCAATGGACACTTCACAGTAAGCATTTTCCAGCAAAAGTGTCATGTCTAGCCAACCCCCGATAAGATCATGGGCACTTCATAGCCTGGGTTATTCATTAGACAGGCACATACCACTTCAACACCTATTTATTCCTCTCTCAGGTGCTCACCAAAAAGGGTTTCATAATATTCCCAAAATAATCCACACTGTGCAGATGTATAGTACATGTTACATACTTGTGGCTCTGCTCTGTTTCGGTTCCCTGGTGTTGCAAACTAGGTTTTCCTAATGTCAAATGATAAATTATTAGCATGTAAGTTAATTATGCAGGCATTTAAGAAAAAAATGGCCCAAGAAGATTTTTCTTTCAAGTATTTCCTGGGAAAAATCTTGTATCACATTCAGTGAGTTTGGCATGGGGTCATTTTGATGGGGCTAGCTTTGTGATCAAACAAAAACCCACCCCCACCATCCGCCGTAACTTTCAAACATGTTTTAGCAGCCAGAAAGTGGTCGGAGAAGCTGAAATCGGACCACACACGGTACACAGTGATAGCTCTACCAGCGCAGTGCCGTGCATCAGAGCTCTTTTCACATCTACTTGGAACGTGTGCAGGCTCTGTCTGAAATGCAGGAGCTGGGAGAGGTTCCCAAGTTGCTGGCTGTGAGCGCACACCCAGGCACTGCTCTAACTGCATGCCTGCAGCAGTCTCGGCCTCCTGTGCTCCTGCTGGAGGAAACTTGAGGCCATGGAGGTAGGAATGGCCAGAGTGCTTTGGGGGACACAAAGAGCAGACTTCAGGGAACACTGCAGATGACCTCAGCCCTGCAGCCTAGACCTTGAGCATTAGCATTATTTGGTGCGATTCACGCTCCCCTGTGTTATGTGATGGGAAAGAGGTACAGCAACAGCTCATCCAGCGCTGTGAGGGCAGTCGCTCAGCGAGCCACACAGCAGCAAACAGAGGAGCACAGCACCCCTGGCTTCTCCTTTCGGTGCCTTCCTTGTCCTTTGATGCAGATGACAGAACCTAGAAGACACCTCAAAATATTAGTGAGGTCACTGGTCTCCCTGGCCTTTCTGATGGATGGCAATAGGCTGCATTCTGCAAGTCCCAGATTGAAAAAGCATTGCTTAAGATGACATACCAGGGTGGTCTTTTGTACTTTACCAACACTTGAGACTTAAATCAATCATCAGCACATTTCAGTGCCTCATCATGACTAAGGTTCTTAGGAGCAAACTCAGTCTCAAAGAGAGTTGGCTTACATGTGGACTCTCAGCCTCTCTCAGGGAAAGCAAAAGAAAGGCTTGAATTTGTCATAGGCTCTTCCTCACTCCAGATGCCGGGCATTTGAAGGGCGGACTGACAGGACACTACACTCCTTGCCATAAGAGGGAATACTCCTTGGCAGGGAAAGGTCCAGGCACAATTCTTTTCAGCTTTGCAAAAGGTGGGACTCAATTCTTTTCCAAGCAGTGTTGTTAAAAAAAGGCAACATGTTTTCTTTAATAATCATATCTAATTTAAGTTTCTGCTCCAAAAGTATGTCTTGAAATACACGACTCCAAAGACTCTGAACCAATTACGACTTCATTGACTGATTAAAACTCTAGGGTTAAGCAAAGAACGCATTTCAAGCACAGCATACGGTTATGTTTGCATACCATATCTCTGCATTCTTCACTGCTCTTTCCTTTTACATTACATCTCAAAATATTTTGCTTATTCAACACAGCAAAAGCTGGTGCCTAATGCAGCACTCAGCTTATTTATTAGTATTATACCAGTAATGAATTGGTACACATTCTGGTTTGTCTATCTCTTGTTCTCTATGCGGATTTTCATTGCAGCGCATTCATTTAATTACTGCTGCCAGTGAGAAAAAAAGAGAAAAAGAGAAAGTAGATACAAGACTAGAATCTTATTTAACCAAGTCAAATGTAACTCTTTTGATACAAAAGGCATTATTTCAATTTCATACCAAGGTAAGCTTGTATAAAAAAGAGGCCACAGCACCTTTCAACATTTTCTCAAGTGCAATCTTACATACAAGGCAGCAAAAATTAAGAAGTTCAAAGGAAAAATGAAACTGTGATTGTTATGTTATGGCTAAGGTTCATAACACTTCAACTGTGTGAAGCGTGCTTCTCTGGGAACATTCTGTTCTCTCCACCCACTCAGCCCTCTCAAATTCAGAACCTTTTCCTATGAACGTTATAACCTGAAAGACATTGTTGTGGGATGCTTTTCAGCTTCAGCACAGAAAATTCATAGCCTTGATCTTTTGTCTGATAGAGAGTTTTTTTTTTTTTTTTTTTTTTTTATTAAGGGCAGGGACACAAACAACTTTGAGAAACAACGCAATGCAATTCATGAAAGTCAAATGTCACCGTCCTCTAGTTCACTTGGTATTTAGCACAAAGAAGAATAATTTATAATTATTCCATGAACTCTCTTCCACCTTTCAGAAGACAGCAATAAACTATCAATAAAACTCCTGTAGCAGCTGATAAGTATTTGAAGATTTTTATGTTCAATTTTAAAAACTCTTTTATCTTTTTTATTTTTTATTTTCATTATGTTCTTCAGTTATCTCATAAACGTGCCTTCCATGCTATCTATGTTCTGCTATGAGGCACCCATTTTAGAGACTGCTGGAGGCATCATTGCCATGTAGACAGCTGTTTCACTAAGTAGAAAAGTGTGACCAGGAAACTGTAAAAGAATTTGTTCCACGCAGAATAAAACTCCAGACTCCCTAGACCAGACTAATTCAGCTGTCAGTGTGTGGGCCCTGATTTCCCCTCGGAAGCATGCCATTTTTCCCCAAACCATTTGGATAAGGCTGTTACTGAGTTATCATGAAGTAAGTCTAGATATGCAGTACATCTTCACACCACCGTATTTCCTAATTATTTTATGAGTGCAAACTTATTTCACTTTGAAGTGCTCTCCAGTGTCTAAAGAGTCAGTCAGGCAGCATGCAATAAATTTGTGTGAGTGTGCTAACATAAACTTAATTTACTTTGTAAGAACTTCTGCATAAAGGTAAGCCCTGAGATCAGAAAACATGAAGATTTTCCATCCTCTTCCCTCTTGGCAGCCACAGGGATTTGAAAAGAATAAGCTGAAGTCTCTCATTAGGAACTCTTTACTCTTATTTTACTCCACTTAGAAATGGAGGTTATTCCTTTTCTTCTAGAGATTTTCCAGAGCAATTCGGAGTGTAGGTATACCCATAAACAAAGCATACATGCCTAGAAGAAAGTATTACTCGTCTTGAAATCTGTCCATCATGAACTACTCTGTGTTCTGTAGTTTAAAATACGACACTCCCAACGTATTCATTTCCACATCTGCTAGCCCTGGTTCTCTCCACATTCTTCAATTATAAGTTTTTCACAAAGCAATAACAAATACAAAGAGAAATTTCAAAAAAGCAACACGGTGCCTAAAGCACCCAGCCCTGTTGACGGTTTTGATCTTTCTAGAAAAGACCTAAATGGACTCTCCTGATTTCTGAAGGTTGTCAAACTGAAAAGAAAGTCAGATGAGCAGTCCCTTTGGAAGAAACAGCCACATTTAGGGAAGATGTTTTATTGTTTTTTATGTACCTTTTTTTAGTAAATTCAGTTCATAGAATCATAGAATGGCTTGGGTTGGACGGGACCTCAAAGATCATCTAGTTCCAACTTCCCTGCCATGGACAGGGCCGCCAGCCACTAGTTCCAACCAATCAGTTCTCTGATGTGGCTACATCTTCTGATTACATACAAACGGAATAAGAAAGTTCCACCACAATACAGTCTCCCAAGCCAAGAAAAAGATTTTTCCATGTAATGCACTTTCCAATGAAAAGTAGTTGCTGGGCAACATTCAGCATGAAAAAAGAAAAAAAAAAAAAAAAGAGAGAAGAAAAAAC
>VXAV01003297.1:38812-52282 GCA_013399715.1 Alectura lathami
TTTCCCTTTTTTTTTTTTTTTTTTTTTTTTTTTTGTAAGCTGATCTTCTGTAATGACCTTCAAGAAACTTTCTTATTCATGATTTTTAAATGCTCTGTTGACTAAGGAACTTAATTATTGCCATTTGGAACACAGTACTGTAGCTATCAATACTTTCTGGTACATGGAGTATGACTTGGAAGAGTCAAGTTCCATTATATAAAAAACAGTAACAATAAAACATTAGAGAAAAACAGCTTAACACTAATTACAAACAACTAAAAAGCAGGAAATCATTATTTTGAGAAGGTGACAAGATGACACAGGGATGACAACCCCATTTTCAGCCGTGACAAAGAATGACTTTTTAGTGTTGGGAAACCCTGATACTTGGGCTCGTTCTCTCAACTGCAATGACCATATAGCACCGGAGACACCTTAAGGCAGACACCTGTCACACAGGAGCACTGGAAAGAATCTGCTAAAGGTAACACAAAATATGCTATTAGAGCAGATGATGTTTCCTGTGAATATGAAAAGCAGCAGCTTTGTCCACGTTTTGTTCTCAGCACAAAAGGACAATCTTACTGCAGTGCTCAGTCAGACAGTGGTCTGGCTGTGTGCTTAAAGGCAGTACTTTACACTGAATACTTCAAGCACACAAGTGTGTATTGGCAGCACTATCCAATTTGCTTAAATTAGCCATGTGCTGAAGTGCTGTACTACATCAGCAGCTAAAGCTAGAAGCCCTAACTGTCTGGACAACATACTGTAGGTGTTACAGAACATTTTGATAACATTGTCACTACTAGCCGAACACAGCCATCAAATAATAATAACATGAAAACAGCTATTATGGAGTCTACTGAGTGGATACATGCAATTTCTTTTTCTTTTATTTTCTTTTTGATTTAAGATTACAGCAATTTTTTAATCTCCAGATTGCACCAAAGCACAGCAGTTAAATAGAAAACAAGATCACGAGCTCACCGTTAGCATCGTGGGAATACTCTATTCCAGAAACTGTGCACCTTCGGAAAACCATCTTATTTTCAGTAAGTGTCCCAGTCTTGTCTGAAAAGATGAACTGCACTTGACCTAAGTCTTCTGTGATATTTAAAGCTCGGCACTGCAGCTGAGAGTCTGTTTCTTCATCATACAAATCTTTATCTTGATGAATAAAGTATACTTGGCAGATTTTAACTATTTCAATGGATACATACAAAGAAATTGGAATCATAACCTAGAATACACAAAAAGAAAGTGAATTAGGAGAAAACAGAAACAATGATACAGTGCATTAGTAAAATTTAATTAATTTGGCAGTAGACTATAACACAAAGAGGCTGTGTACTTTAGGTGCCTACTGTTAAGCTATTAGCATGTATGAAAATAGTTTATTTACCGTGTTACATTAGGGAAACCTATAGTGAACTACAAAGCTGAAATCCATTATTATGTCTGGAAGGGTGATAATTGAAACCTGGACAGAAGCAAAGCTTTTTTTCTGGGCTAATAAGGAGAGCTTGAAACTAGCCAGGAAAACAAAACAAAGCAAAACAAAACAGAACAGACAGTACAGTCAGAATCCTGTAAACGTGATAAAATATTTTGCATTTAAAAACAGAATGAATTTATTCTTCATAAATAATAGACTGCTTACAAATTCACTTTGCAGCATTTTCTCTTATGAGAAACAAAATGAGAAGCGCTCTCTATAGGAACAACCTCTTTGGCCTTGGCTTTTGCACTGCAGATTATTTCAATGAAGAAAAAAGATTACAGTTGCTGAAAAGATTTGAGAAGTTTCTCCAGAGATTTTCAAACTTTTCTTAAGGATTGTCAAAAATCCATGAAATACCTAATTTGTACTTGAGTTTTTCCATGCAGATGCTTGTTCAACTTATATGGAGTTGTTACGAACCGTATTTTTTGAAAGTGGTTAAAAAGTATATCAACAACTTATGTTCGTACCAGGACAGTGTACCCAAGCTGGCACCCCAAATCTTGGAGGTGTTGTTCCACAGTGTTGTTCCACAGTGTGTGGATATGCAGCACAAAGCTTATTTTCTTCCAAGAGGATCCACTGTCTTGTGCCTCTCCCTACTTGTTTAAAGCAAAATAGAATGCCTGAGTCTTCTAGGGGGTGCTGGTTTTCAGATGGTTTTCTTCTCCAAGGCCAATGCAGTTCCGTGAGTTTACTGTGTGATCAGTGTCCTTATTTTTAAGAAAAGTTTTCATCTTTTTACCATTGGGTAGACCATTTCTTTTCTTTAATTTAGATTTCTGGCTATATATTATCACGTTCCCTATAGTTCAAATTTAAAGGGACTAAATATACTTTGGTTTATGCCTTAGTGGTAGAAGGAGTACTACACATACTGCAGATTCACACCTTTACTATAGAAAGCAATAAACACAGGTGACATTATGTACAACTTGGATACCTGAAAAACTATGATTGCTGTCAGAAATAAATATACTGAAGCTAAAGCAGGAGACAAGTATTTGCCATCAGGCCCTGGAACATCAAAAACTGGTTTCTTCTTCTCACCATATTGCCATACCCATAGGCCATGACCTGCAGAAGAGTTGAAAGAGAGAAAAGTCCATCATAACTCCAAGATAAAAAGATATAAATTTGTCCCAAGAAATGAGTCACACAGGAAACTGAAACTTGTGTTCAACTATTCTGTATGACTTGAAAGAGGTCCCCAAAACTTGCTTTTTTTTTTTTTTCTTTCCTTTCCCATGGGGATTTGGGGCTTGGGAAAGGCATTTGTCTGGCCTTAAAGACAGCATTTGAGAGTCACTTTGTGTAACTGTATCCAAATAAAGTGATCTGGATAGTGTAAATTACTACTTCATACTAAGAGCAGCAGCAAAGCCAACAGCAAGGAAGCTGATGAACTAAGAACAGAAGAAATTCTAAGCCTTGCTCAAAATCTTTTGTTATTGTGATGACAGCTAAATAAAGATAAGGATATCATCATTTTGAGAAAAACACATTGTTGTGAAAAACAGCAAATTGCCTTTTTAAGAAGAGCACTAGAATTTGCAGCTAGTTTCTTCTGAAACACGCAGACAGACCTAAAACGGTTTGTCTGATGTTTGTAAGGTTAAAACCAAGGACGAATTCCCCTACCATAAGAAGCATTCAAACTATCTTCATTACATGTCAGAAATCAGCAAAAGATGACAAAGGCCTACTTAAAAAGTAATCTTTTGAAAGTCACATCTGACTAGGCTTTAAACTTGCCTTTACATCTTGATTACAATAAAAACAGCACTGAACTTTTGAAAAATAAAAACAATACTTAAGCCAAGTAAGCAAATTATTTTGTCCCTGCACTACCAATATGGGCACATCATCCTACCGATGTCTACGCATCTGTTCTTAAGAGCAAAAATTGAACTCCTACACTTAGAATGACCTACATCAAGACTTGTTTTATAGATATCCCGACTCACATTTCCTCCACTTGTGCTGTCTTGACAGAAGGTACAAGCGTTGCCTGACTCTTATGCAACACAGCTGTGCATGCCCGAAGCACCAGGCACCTCTGGTTTTGAAACGCTCAAGCAAATTTCTCTCCCACTCTGCGTGGCTGTTAGTACCTCCAGTGGTTTGCTTTGGCCCTCTGCTGGTGGTTTCGGTCCTTGGAGCAGAAGCGACAGAGAGGACGGTGGACGTGTCACCCACCGTCTGCCACCTACTCCTATCCACATTCCCACAGCCCAGGAATGCCGGCTACAGTGGAGCCACGACGGCACACAGCATGCTGCCAGTGCTCTGGGGACACGGCCTCTGCTGCGGTGGCAAGGTGACAGCTGCAGGCAGGGACTCCCTGCAATTAAGCCTCCCTGCAATTAAGCCTATGGCAGCACTTCAGCAGCGCCTGAAGGATGGGTCTCCCCCACACTGAGATGCTACACCACAGTGTCATGAACTCAGTGGAAACAAACACATGGGCTGATTCACAGCTGGAAAAAACTCATCTTTAAGCGGTATTTAACAATACCTGGAAAAAGGCACGCTGAGACTTATAAAACGGCATAAGACTGTTATTAAACTAAGCTGTGGTTGTTAGGAAACATTCTGGTGTTTCTGCTGCATGACTCACACACAAGCATTAGAGAACACACAAACATTAAGGATATGGAATTCGTATGCAACATATTAACAATCATCTTGGGTGCCAAATAGTGAAAACCTCAATTCCTTCTCACAAATGAACTGAAAAGTAGCCTGAAGAGTATTAACCTGAACCTCAGTACTTCCTTAAACACTCCAGGAAGTCTAGAGTGTCTGCTAACTGGATTTATGCAGATTTAGGCTTTTATGTATTTCTTCTGTTTTAAAGCTGCAGCCTTGCTTTAATAAATAGCACTTGGGGAACAGCACTATGTTAATTATGCTTATTCTCAGCCCATAAATTACTTTCTTGACTGATTAAGGCATGTTACACTCTACCACCTGTAATTTTGAGGGCACAGCCTAGAAAGTGGCTTCTTTTGGACGACATTTTTGGAAGTGGTGGAATCTACGTATTCAGTTCTCTGGTATTTGATTGATACTAAGAAACTATTTAGATGGGCCTGCATACCAAAACATTTCAAGGAAGAAAACATAATCCAAATTACATAGTATGGAAGCAGCTATATGGATTTCATGTTTTGGCAGATGCAGATACATATGCTTTTGATAAAGCTAAGTGCATGAATCCCAAGAGAGTCTGACACTTAAGCTTCTATTATTAAAGAGTACTTACCAATGGCAGAAAACAGACACATGATTAGTAGTATGAGGATACACCAAAGGACATCAGCATTCATCTGTCTTTCAAGCTTACTGCGTTTGTAACGGGGTCCATTATTATTTAACAAAGCTTTGGTCTCATGCCCTGCAAAAGTGATTGCATCAAATGATGTATCAGGGATTCCTGTTAGTATTTTAAGCAAACTATAAAAAGGCAGTGTGCTTAGTCAGGCAGAAAAACAACATTTACCTGCATAGATTACAATTCCTGCAACTTCTTCCGTATTTCTAATAGTACATCCACGTAACAAAAGATTTTCTTTGAACAGTCCATCCTTTTTTCCACTTCTATGTACACTGCAGAAAGTTTAAAATCAGAACAAAGCACAGCATGTCAAAACATTAAGCTTGTTAAATCATACTACTCTGCACTACAACAAGCCAGGGAAACATCTTCGAAGTTTAAGACGCTTTGTCAACCGGATGGTGAAGTATCTCCTTAGATCTTCTTCCTTGGAAGAGCCCATGACAGACTTTGAAAACTGAGAGTCCCTTCCCAGGAATCCCAGACATGCAGCAGTGCAGCTGAAGCACTACCAGTTGCTCTGGCTAATCTGTGGGATATACAAATACTGCACAACGTTCACTAGAGATAAGATGGCCAAATCTACAGCACGTGTGCAGCCAACCTTATACTTCAAAAATGCATTAAACTTTCTGTGCATGTACAAATTGTGCATGTGCAGTCACAGTGAACCCCATCCATCTAAAGAGCACTTGTGAAGTGCACAATACTTACATAGCATTCACATTTGTATCAAAGAAATCCTAGAAAGAAATATGGGGAAATTGGGAAAGGGTGGTGCTTCATATGCCGTGACACTAAGGAAGATGTGCCAGGGATAATACGTCAGCTCATTGAAAAACACAGGAAAAAATTTCCATGTGTTCATCAGTGAGAATAAGAGAGATTCCTCTCAGAAGTGCCTCGCTGTCAAAGAAAGACGAGGCATGCACCCTGATGATTCCTCAGTACAGGAGGGACATGGGTCTGTTGGAGCATGTCCAGAGGAGGGCCACAAAAATGACGCAAGGGATGGAACACCTCCCCTGTGAGGACAGGCTGAGGGAGCTGGGGCTGGAGAAGAGAAGGCTCCGGGGAGACCTGATAGCAGCTTTCCAGTATCTAAAGGGGGGCTACAAGAAAGAAGGGGCCAGACTCTTCAGCAGGGTCTGTTGTGATAGGACATGGGGAAATGGTTTCAAATTGAGAGAGGGGAGATTTAGACCGGATATAAGGAAAAAGTTTTTTACACTAAGGGTGGTGAAGCACTGGCACAGGTTGCCCAGGGAGGTGGTGGATGCCCCGTCCCTGGGAACCTTCAAGGTGAGGCTGGACAGGGCTCTGGGCAACCTGATCCAGCTGTAGGTGTCCCTGTGCACTGCAGGGGAGTTGGGCTGGATGGCCTTTAAAGGTCCCTTCCAACTTGGGTGATTCTATGACTCTTTGCTGAGAGAAGAATGGAACAATGTTACATTTCCACTACAACTGTTATTGTCTGCTGTGTATGAACAGACTGACACTTCAACTGACTGAGAACTGTAGAAAACAGCCTTATGAGAATTAACCGTCACAAGGGAAATGCTAAACAGTAATAACAACTATTAAAGCACAGCATTACAATGTTTTATTAGGTAAAAAAGACAAATCATATAATTATTTCAGACCTTTTCTGCATGAATAAAATTTAATTTAACAGACTGCAGTATCCTAATGCCTCAGAGCAGATTAAAGCAATCTGAAATGTGTCCATGTTCTGCCTTCACTTGCTTAGCATCAAAACCATCGTACTTCCAAATTCTAAAAAAAAACCCCTCGCAATAAAAAAGCTAGTAAAGGATGGGAGTTTAAGATAAATCCTAGAAAATCACAATGCGCTGTGCTAAGGTTAACACTGTGCTGTTGTAATGTCAAACTCTATGGCTACCTTTGAGCACTTAAAATTCGGTGTCACCTGAAATCTCTAAACTGGCTTAAATTGTGACTTCTACAAAAAAGTGGAGCTCTTTTTATTTGCTTACTATTTGCTAAGTCTTCATACCTGGGTTGTATCTTTCTGTTTTTCTCTGATTGTTAGAAACTTTTTTTTTTTTTCTAAAAAAAGACCAAAATTCTAACTTTAGCACATGCTTCTAGGATCTTACGCCTGAAGAATTATATTGAATATCCTGAGATCTTCAAGAAAAAAAAGCTTCACAGTGGTGAATCCTTCTTATTTGTCCCCATTCTAGCAGGGCTAATTGCAGCCTAAGGACCTGGTTATGCTAAGTAGCCTCTAGTCCATGCTATGAATAAATAGAACATACATAAAAAAATAGATATACACATACATATGTGTATGCAGAATCCTCTTTATTTCAGTATAATATATTATACCCATTCCATGCTTCTAAGAGCTCAAAAATACGGATTAAAGCATGGGTGTTTCAACAGGTATGCGTAGCTTTTCACCGCTAGAGGAATGGAGAAAAAGTGGTGAATCTGAGAGCTGAAAGAGCTGCAGCAGTGATAACATCTAATCAGAAACCAGATACAGAAGGGAAGAGGTAGGTAACACTGTTGGCAATTCTAAACCATTTTTTCTTTTTTCGTGAGGAGAAAATTTGCCCTGCTCAGCCCAACGCCCTGTGGGCCTCACGTATCAGAAGAGAGGTTTTGTTCAGCAGACCTCAGTAACTCAGTGCCTCACCTTTTGCCAATGGAGCTTTAAAAACTGGGGGCTGCCCAACAACCCTCATGCTGCACGTCAGCAGGTGTAAACGCTGACTGCCAGCTGGAGAATTACCCACTTTTCACTGTTCTTACACTATGGGAAATAATTTTGTAAAGAATCCGTACTGTACAAATGATGCCATTGCTAGGATTCTACCATTCCTCTGCTTTTCAAGACTGGACCATACCTTAGCCTTCTTTCCTCAACAATGGATGTTAGCTTGATTTTCCAACAAAGTTTCCAAACCATACTTATGATTCCTGTTAACAAATGGACTTTTTAAAGATAATCCTACTTAGGAAGTAATAGCTTTGGCTTATGATTTTATTGCCTTCATCAGTTCTTTACACTTGACAGTAACAGCAGTCTGATAGCTATTTTGTACACAGCAGTGATTACCTGTGCACTTGTTCTATGCAATCAGATATTTGTTCTTGCTTGTCTGACACCACATCTGAATCTGCTCCACAACAATGGTACAACACCTGAAGTTAACCTGTAGGTGCCAAGACCCAGTCTACCACCCTTTCCCACAGAGCCTTCACAACCCATCCTCACACCCTCATACTGCTTTTTATGCTTCCACATCCACATGAAGTCAATCAAGTCACCTGCTGCTCACCAGATCTTCAAAAAAACATGGACGAAATCAAAACCTGGGAGAAAGAAGTTCCAGGAGTGGGAGGAAACACATGCTTTCCTTCTTGTCTGCACCTCACTCCGGTGACTCATTCCCAGGCCAGATGCTCCCAGCTGCCACCATGCTACGGCAATGGGGGGGGGTGGTGCTGGCGCAGAAACAAGCCTCCTTCTTCTGATATCACATGATTAGATTTCTGTTCTTTTCTAATAATAAAATTTTTACCTTTCAGAGACAAGCTGAGAAGCTGGAATGTAAACTACCACTTCCCCTCTTTCCTTGCATACATACATATAAGAAGATAGGAACAAGATTTTAAGGCCTATTTTGTTATTTTTGGAACCTGGCACAGGATTTTTGAATGTTTGCCATGCATACTGTACATACTCTGGCTAGAACCAAAGAGGCAGAGGGGATGTTAGGTTTTATTCTATTCTTTTTATCCAGATTTCTGATAGAGGAAATAAGAACGAGGAAATACGTGAGGGTGCAGAAACTGCAGAACAGTATTAAAGCAAGCACTTTAGAACAGGCAGTGTCCCTGCCTACCTGCACACAAAAGACTGTGTTCAATGGAGGTTGTGCCAATGTACAATGTACAATCAATGTACTTTTTAGTTATAAAGAAGTTATATGTACTAATGTGCATTTCGTAGACATAGGATAGGCCCAGGCCTGTCACAATGCATTTGGCAGAATTTTTGTTGGTTTATATGCTCATACCTTCCTTCATCCTGAGTTGCCTGTGCTACACTGTTTATCTATAGTGATTACATTTCAGAATTTTTACATTTACAACATGCACACACACAAATGTTTCCATTCCCCTAAAGATTTGTCAGTGCAGAAATCACAACCAAAGGTGTTCTTCATATTTCAAATGGAAAAAGACAGTCTCCTTGAAAAATGGAAACCTACTATGTTCATAGCATCACTATTTAAATATCCTAGTAACATTTCTTTTCAGCTGAGATATTATCAGCTGGGAGCTATCTGAGTCTGTCTTTCAAGCACTAAGCACTGGTAAGATTTTGACATGGCAATGACATGTTTCAGTTCAGATGTGCTAATTACTATTCACCTTGCTAACATGTGAAATATAGCCATGATGACACTAATGAAGAAAATCTAAAGAGAGGGAGGAAAGCTCTCTCCCTTGACAAACTTGGAGACTGAGTGTTTATTTGTTGATGGTTGGTCCCCTACTCTTCACATCAAACAGTCCATGGTCCTTTAGTTGTAAGCCTCTTGCAGAATAGCTTATGAGACCTGGAAATCATCTGATGCTTTCTGCCAGATTCCCAAGTGATGTCTTGATTTGTTGCGGTGTCTAAATACATTCACATCAATTGTGAAACAGCCTTCCAAAAGATCCCACCGTGTTATCTGCTACGTAGTGCGTTTCTGTAACATACATGCTAGGGACATTTTCCACATGGAGTAGGTAAATAAATACATAATGAAAGACAAATCTATGTGTATCTTCTACTGCATTCAACTTCTGCTCTGATCTAGTGAAAGATGTCCCTGCCCATGGACTGGATGATCTCTAAAGGCACCTTCCAACCCCAACCGTTCTATGATTCTATGCACAATATTTTGGGGACTAAGGTTCACACACATTAAGTGTGCAAGAAAAGCTCCAAACTTCCCATTTCCATATGCGGAAATGTCATTCCTTCAGTATGGACAGCAAGCTCTCTATTAATGTAGACAATTCCACACTCTCACACAGTAACGTCTGATACCAAACTTTTAACTTTAAATGTGCTGTTACATAAAGGAACACATTTTCCCACCCTACAGCTTGATGTAGTTTCGTAGTTTGAAAAAGCTATCCTGATTTACACCAGCTGGTTGCACATCCTACACAATCTGTGACACCTGAGAGTAGTAACTGAGCTGGTAAATAGCATCATTATAACAAACTCCCCAGGCCCCAGCAATTTTCAATCCTTGTGCCATTTACGCAGTCCAATACTGCTCATCACTCTTAATTCACATGGATGATAAATTATGGTATTATAAAAAGAATTTTTGTCCATTTTGCTCTCTTCATTAACATTTACACACACACAAAAAAATTAAGTATCCTGGGCATTCACACTGCATGAAGTTACAGGCTGTACAAAAATAAGTCACACAAGAGTGTATCTCCCAAGTAATCACTGCTGTTGGTGTGCCCACACACTACAGTCCTGGTTACACTAGAAGCAAGGTGCTCTGTACACACTAAAACATTTCTCATTTGTTTCTGAGCAGCACTAATTGGCGCTAAAATGATCACCCAGTTAATGCAACAAATTCTATTTGTTTAGAATTAAGTCAAGCAGTCGTACGTGATTCTGCATGGTAATGGACAAGCACATCCATTGTACCAGCCAATTGTTTTATTTTGTTTGAATGAGAAGAAAGGAACATTGCTATAGCTGGAGAAATAGCAGTTTTGCAATCTGATTTTCCTCAATGACACTTACATTAAAAGAAACACCAAACAGACACATCTTCATAATAACAGTGTACAACAGATTGTGCTTGTTTGTTGGCTCTCTTGGACTGCTTTTCTGTTTCCTTCCATTTTCAGATGAGCTTTTTTTGATCCATGGAAGGAGGGAAAGAGAGAAGAGTGCCTGCAACTGCACTACATTCATTCACTTCTGGAGTGTAAACTGATCAAAGCTAACAACTGTCCATCCTAAGGAATGGAAACGTGAGGCTCCCACCTCCCTTGGGGGAGAGGATCCTCTACAAAAGCCTCGAACATGCAGACCTAGATATTCAGCAGTGATGATGACGCAGCTTGTACAACACAGCCCAAACCAAATCACCATGTATTTTATTCTGCATCAGGAGAAGGAAGTGTATACTGAAGGATATTGTATGAAATACTCACATGTAACCTCGAAACCTACTTAAGTCGTTGTTAGGCTTCTCGCATTCAATGACACTGGTGAACTTCAAGGGGTCAAATTCTGAGTCCTGGAATAATAAAAATATTAATTACTTACTGCTCTCTTAACTAGTTTTCATAAGATATTAAAGTCCATTTTTTTCAAAGGCAATCAGATGAATGACACTGACCACTGTCACTGAAAATCAGAGGGAGCTGAGCACCAAATTTGCATAGGTGCCTTGCAAAATCTCCCTTACTTTTTTTGTTCTTCAAGTGAAATAATATGAGTTTCTAAATGCATTAGATAAAAGAATCCAAACCCACAAATCAAATGAATTTGGTCTGGAATGGAAAATTCAAATTTACCTGGGAAGGCTCAAAATACTCAAAAGTATCACTGTACACCACAGTCAGTGAAGCTACTGAAAATCTAGGACAACACAAGTCAATACATTGTCAGTTATGAACAAGCCAACATGAGCTTTTGAAGCATTAGCTAGATTTCTTAATTGCTTTATGACAACAAAGAGAAATACCTCTACTACAGTAAATTAAACGCATATAGCAGAATGATACTTTCCTAATTAATACTTAAAAATCTTCTTGGTTCTCTAGCTCATTAGTCTCAAGTTGGCGTTTTTGCTGACTGCAGGTATGTTACCTGTAGGCAACACCTTGTTGTGTCTGAGGAAAAACATCCTATCACAGCTAATTATTTGATTTTGTTAAATAAAAATCAAGATTCTTCATTCTTTGCCAGAGAGAACAAACTATGCAGTGAAAAGAGAGATGCCTGGTTCTGGTGCTGCTGGGACAGCTCTTTGCCTCCACCAGTGAGGACTACAAGTAGAAGACTGCTTTGCACATCCCTTGAATGAAAGAACCAATTATGAATCATCATATTACTGAACTTTCAACAGTGATAACTCTGCAGATGTTATGATTCACAATGGTTTTGCTGACCAGCTGTAGACCTCAACCACTACCTTTTAGACTATTTTATGGGAATGGCTGCCTGAGAAATAGCAACCAAAGGAAATTTTCAGCTCTCTTTTTGGCTTCTCTGAAACACAGGTGTCTCAAATATATGTCTATTTTTAATATTGACTGAGAAGAGGTGAAAGAAGCTAAATTTTAAGTAAGAGATAAAAGAGACCAGAGAATATGTCAGGATCACAATCAATGGTCCTCCTCCAAGGGAGGTGGTGGAGAATTTTTACAAACTACACTTGAAAGAAAGATCTACTTAGGGTATATACAGGAGACAATTCAAACCACCCACACCTGACACTGTTGGAAACCTTTACTACATCTTTGAGAAACAAGAGATGGTAAGAGAACTGGGAAGATGAGCTGTCACTTTGAGACAGCTACACCCCACAGGAGGAAAGAACCACTTTTATATGCAAAATTGAGCTTGTAAACAAGGGGAAAGAAGCAGTAAAAACAGAGGCCAGCTTTGAGCAAAGAATAAGATTGCTGTGCTGAGAATCAGACTCCTTAAACTGCATCAAAGCAGTCAGTCAAGTACCTGAGCCTTAGCAAGAGCTACTGATGATCTCCCCACGAACTACTGCTGGCAGTTAACCTTATTAGATATTTCTCCTGGTCAGCCTTAAACTTCTCTAGGGAACTAAGTTTGATGCTGGGAATCCTCAGACGTACCTAGTCTTATGGAGGCACCTAAACCTTCATTAGGCTGTGGAATGTGGCAGACCCTGTAAAGCTGCACATTCACCCCCTTTGATTCCTCTGCTGTTCCCTGCAGACTGGTATAGCCATTAGCAGTCCCAAGGAAGCAATCGTTGGTTGGAACAGACTTTGTGAAGCTTCCAGGTCTTGGTATCTGATATATGTTACCACAGCCCTTAAGGTGGCACTACCCCTGTGTCCTCGCCTCCAGCATCCTAAGGTGAATGCTGCAGACACTACACCACCACCAAAGTGCAGAGAAACTACTCTACAAATACTGCTCAAGGTGTTTCAGTAATAAACTCTCTGCCTGCCCAAGTATTGTGGTAAAGAAAAGTTATCACAGTAGTTTAAATTGCATTTGCAGATTGGAGGGGAAGAACAGACTGGAAAGCGAAGCATTTTTGTCTTTTTGTTGTAATACACACATGTGTTACAAGTATTAGTTAATTTAGCACAAATTTTCATTCAGTGGTCCTAAAAAAAATAAAAGGAAGAAATTTCAGTATCTTTGATGAACACCTCTGACAGAGAATCCTGGAGATGTTTAATAACAAAAATAGGTGTAATCAAATGCAGGTTTTCTCTGGCTGCTGAGCTCAGCAGAGAGAGCTCGCTTTCTGGGCCATACAGATGCATTAACTTCTACAGCAACTGAATTTCCTTTCTGCTATGAATCCATGCCAGCAAAGCCAACAGCTTTACAAACAATGAGAAAAAAAATCTGTTTAAA